>JAODUP010000310.1:97500-187500 GCA_025642065.1 Paralvinella palmiformis | reverse complement strand
CCAATAAAAAGAAAGTGTAAGTAGGTGAAATACGGTTCAGTTTAAATCCGTTTGTTAACTAACTGCACAGGCAATCACTCACCATTCGCTGAAGGCCCTACTCACAAACAAAACTGTCAAGGAAAATCAGATGTTACACAAAAACGCCAAGTCAGCACATTATACTTATCCCAGTGTTTTCATTTTTACATTAATCAGAAGGCACAGAACATACACCCCCCCCCACCCCGAATGAGGTTACACAAGCGCAGCTGATAAACGAGTAGAGAGATGGCCGCGATTTGGCCGATCTTCTGCCAAGAACTGTAAACTGAGAGGTTGGCAAATGACCAGAAAAGGTCACTAGAGACCTCGTTGTTGATTTTGGCTCGGAAATGGTGGCACATAATGGCAACAGTCTAGACAAACTCGGACAACATCCGAACGAACGGGGAATCGAGTCCCACCTGAAATATACCAGCCACGACTAGATCTCATCCCAGCATCAACAGACGCGTTATTTGGTCTGTTTTAGCAGTAACAGTGAATTTGTAACCAGTACGCCCCCCCCCCCAGGTGGTACAGAAGTCACAAGACCACATTACTACACTGGCCTGTATTACCAATACTACTAATTTTCTTAATAATTTATTTACTATTTCTCAGTACTGAATTTCACCGTGTTGTGTGGATGATAAAGAATTAGTGTAGACGTTGGTATGTTGTCATAATTGATCAAAGTGCACCGTCCTTTGGTAATGTTTGATGTTTTACGGCCACTTTTGTGCACATGATAGGGTAAATAGAGCATAGTCAAAGATGAAACATCCTTCAGGTATGCCCACGCCGAGATTCGAACTCAGGTGGTAGTGATATGTGGTCCAACGCCCAACCAACTAGATCACAGAGGCGTCCCCGCACTATCCTTTGGCTTAGCATTGGGTCAAACAAATCATGATAGGGTGGATGGATTTCACGAACCAGTTATCATACCTTGGAATTTTTTTAAAAATACAAACAAAACCTGATAAACTTATTTTACTTGTAAGTGTACTTAATGTTTTTCCTACTAAAGCAAGGAAAAATAATTTACGTCACAAACAAGTTTGAGATAACTTTTGCCTCTGGGTAGTCTATGACATATAGTTGTGCCAAGGCTTACTGTTCCCATATGCTAAATATGAAGCAATAGATGTGTCTCTCAAGCTAATCAGACACTTGATTTGGCTACTCTAAGAATTAATTAACGGAGAAAACGTTCCAAAGGAACCTATTAATTATTTTAGCCATAAACTTCATGTATGGAAGAATCGGCTGTTAAGTGTCATGAAATGTGCACAGTAGCCACTAAAACACAAGCCACAATAGGACTCTTTACTATGAATATCTGTGCAGACTGCAGGAAAATGGCCAATAGACTGTTGAAGGAATTCTTCGAGCAAAACTGTCAAGATATGAATATTCATAAATTTTATGCTGGCTAAAAGATAGACAGTACTTAATAAAAAGAATATAAAATTTAAATACTTTTTTATAACCTTGTCCAAGAGTTACGAAAATTCACTTACATTTGACTATTGAAATAACAGACTTCCCCATCTTTTGGGTAGAATTTCATATCAGATTCAGCAAAAACTAACTGACATGTTCAATAGTATAGTATTTTACTGAAATATAACAACATCACTGGCCAAAAACAAACAAATCATCTTATGCTTCGCTGTATAGAACACATTCGTCTTTTCATTCCGCCGTATACAACACATTCGCCTTTTCATTTAACGGTATACAACACATTCAATGTCAAACACATGCATAACACCAATCAATCCGTGGATTTTTTCACCTGCCAAAAGCACTTATACATTACAACTCTAATACCACCCTTAAAACTATAGCGGCACATACTGGGCAAAGACGCAGGCAGCAGGTTGTGTTGTTTATAATTTTTTATAATCACGCTCATAGTTCAAGTGAATGGAATAGCCAGTGATTTATTTATGAAGAGCTCATATGCCGGCCCGACAACATCCGCTACGATGATAATGAAGAAGTCTTAATGACATAATATAACTGAATCATTTTGTTATGTTCTAATCAATGGCAGCCAGCTTGAGTGTACCAGTAACGTTATTTACAGTTAGGAACTGCGAACAGCCATAATTATTTATGAACAAAATGCTTTAGGTTAATAATGTTACTTTTATGATAATATATTTACTGAATAAAAAAACACTGGGATGCTTTGTGGACAATATCAGTAATGTGTGTGTGTTAGCATTTTGTATCTAAATAATGTCAGCTCTGCATGTTATAACTGTCTTATCTGAATTGTACATCCTGCTTATTTCGGCACAAATTAATAATGTCTATAAAATGCGAGCCAGATACTAACAAATGTTTTATTATCAATTAAATATTTCTCATCATCTCAATACATCTCAATACATCTGTCAGACATGAAGAACAACGCCAATAATAGATGATATTCCGGCAAACGGATATAACCCCCACCCTAGAATCCCCCCACCCCTAAATCAAACAATATATTTTAAATAATACACCTCCAGATATATTACCCTTAAGAAACCTCGAAGTTATATTCACAAATATATCACCCAACCAATAAAGATTAAGCTCAGGTCACGTTATTGTGACCGATAACCACGTGCTTGATCCGTGCCATCCAAATCACGTTCCCTATGAGACATGGAAAGAAGGCAAACGTAGGCTGGTCAAGGCAAACGCAGACTTCTCCAGGTCAAGGCAAACCGTAGCTAAACAACCAGCATTCTTGCCATAAATACACCATTAATGCCACTCGGAAGTATAGTACCATTACAAATCATAAAAAAACATATCTGCCGTAAGTCGGAACGGCGTAACCAGAGACTACGGACACAGCATCTCCCGCTGTTCGGGATCACCAGCACGGATCGACCGCCGCTCTACCGAATCCCTACCATCCGCAGCTGTCATAAGCAGCCGGCCGAATCGATATCGAGACAATCTGGTCTAATTGGTCGAAGTGCCTGGATGCCCTGAAGGATGGCCGTGCCATAATCACGTCATCCGTCTGTGGATTATCCATTGTTCCCAGGGCCTCGGCTTAGCTCGCGGTCGAAGAGGACGGGGAGAGATTGGATCCAGGCATTCGGAGAACGGTGCTACGGATGCGGCACACTCTCGTTGCTATTGTCACTTGTCGGCCGAGAGAGAGAGAGAGAGAGAGACTCCGACGGCCGATTTAATCAGCCGTGCTTGAAACGGAGGTGTAATCTCTACCGAGGAGGATTACATCGGCAACAAATGATCTCAATTGTCCTGCTGACGTAACCGATCAAGTTCGGTTAAAGCGGCCCCAGCGATTACGGGCTGGAAATATCAGAATTTACGAACATCCCGTCAAGTTTTCCCTGTTAATCAAGGTCTTAATGGTGAGAGCGATTTTATAAGAGAGCATTCCCGGAAAAGCTAAACTAAACAATACATATTTGCCTAATAATGGCAGTGTAAACGTTATTACACCATGCCGTTAGTATTATTATGTAGCCAACTGGTTGCTATAAAAAAGGTACCACGATCCTGTTGTGGGAAGGCATTCCCGAATTTGTGAACGGAGTGTCATAATCTGGCAAATATTGATCTTAGATTTTACATCCTTCGGCTTCTGTGAAGTTTGTTGACAGTCGTATCGAGCAGAAATCGGTAGACAATCCTTCAACTGGCCGAGTCAGCCTTTTTCTGGTGGCATTTGTGTTGATAAAGGAACATTCATCGGTTGTAACATGAAGTGAAATACGCTTCAACGCCTAAGCGTCCGCATTCAGAAACATGACGAACAACTGTACTAAATACCGTACGGATTTACCTGATCATTTGTACATTGGGAATAGTTAATTAAATCAATTAACTCCGATAGGCCTGTTGTCAATGACAGCTGTGATTAGCTTTATTAATGGTTTTTCCATTCACACGGTGAAAGTTTACAGATTCTGGTAGGTTTATACAGAATGTGCACATCTGGGTGATTTGTGGGTGTTTTCACATCTGCCAGCATAATTATAATGATCTGTTTCCACGTATAATGCAGATCCCAATCAATTATGTGTGTATGTGTGTGCGTATACACATACGCACGCACGCACGCACGCACCCGACCAAACTCAGGGATTGGCAGTAAACTGTATGAACCAATGTATCACAGATACATATAAACAGGAGAAATGACCACACCCATAATATTTGGTAGTGATGCCATCATTATAATCACAGGGTACAACTTACTTATGGTAAATGACAACAACAACCACCAGCACCACCACCACAACAACAACATTTGATCTAACATAAACGCCAAATAAAGACTTTACCTCCAGTAACTCGTCACCGACGCGGATCCTGCCATCGATGCCCACAGGGCTCTCAGGCTGTATGCCCACCACGAACACCGACATCGTGGAAAGGTCTCTGTTACCGGCCAGACTCAGTCCTAACCCATTACTTCCTCCTCTTCTGATCTCAACCATGTGTAACTGACCTCCTAGGTCACCATATCGCTTTAATAATCTCTCTGGAATAGTGAAGATGAGACATAATTAATATATGTATATATACATGTATGTATGCATGCATGTATATATATACATATATATATATATATAAGGTTACATATAACATGAGATAATATGTAATATACATGACATGAGCATGATTAACATATAATACGGACAACACTAATAATATATTGAAAACATGAACATTGCTATTACATTAACATATAGTAGGAATATCATCAGTCAGGTAAGAGGTTGGGTTTTCCCTGTGATTAATAAAAAGGGAAATGGCAGAAGGTGTGCACTTATTGTAACCCTAATAACACACACACACACACACACACACACACACACACACACACACACACACACACATTCCGATGTGCTACCAGTGTGTCATGTCGTGATATCGTAATTATTGACATCTTGTTCGAGCCACTAACAAGACTGGCTACTCTCTGAGCTACAGATCAAGATTGACATGCGTGTGACAGTTGGTGCCAGGTGTATTTCACACAATTAAGGAGCTGAGAATTACCAGAATGCTGATTTCTGTCAGTCAGTAAAGGTTTCAGTCGGCTCACAGTCACTGTTAGATAGCACACTCAGTGTAAACAATATAAAACCTACAATTATAATTAGCAAATCAAAACAAATCATCATCAGGTAAACGTCAACTGTACTAGCTTTTTCAGCTCATTAACAATATTTCGTTTTGGAAACATTACTTTGATGCTTATATATATATGATCCATTTCAGTAGGTCACCTGTCATTATATAAGTAGGTGGTTAATTTCCCATTTATCGTTTTAAGAATTTTTTTCACAAAACAAATGATCCGACCAGTTGGAGAAATATTAGATCAGATGACTATAGTAAACTTTAAAAAAGTACTAAAGATGCTTTATATGATGGCTGAATGAAAAATAGGTAGAACAGATATACAATTTTATGTGCCAGTTGTAGGAAATCAGGTGGAATAAATACAATTGATTATGCTTTAAAAGATGAAGTTAATATTAAGTAAATCCTTAGATCAGTAGGTACCTCAGATGAGCCAGAACATCTTACGGTACTTACAAATCCGCCCCAAAAGTATATATAATTACACAATATGTGTTGAAGAATACATTCTGTGGAGTTATTAAGAAGTCCATTTCTAAAGTATAACAAAATGGTCCTGTGATTTTGGGGGTAATTTGGGGCCCTGAGTATTAGTTATGGGTGTGTGCATGTTTATTTGTTTATTTATTCTTTTACGGTCCAGACCTGCCTCAAGTCACGCCTCATCTTAGAAATACCCCTGTCTATTGAGTACAAGTAGAGCTAATAATAATAATAATAACAACAATAATAATGATAATATTAAATTAATTTCCATGCAATTATTTGCCATATAATTAGAAGGTGGAAATAATAATAATAATAAGCACAGTAAAAGTATGTGCAATTAGTTAGTTGGAATGTTATATTGAACATCTGCTTGAAACACTTTATTACATGTAGAGATATCACCAACGACACACAAAAGTATTACCATTCCAATAATTTATCACCTGGCGCTGGATCTGATGATGATGATGACGATTGATGTTTTACGGCCACTTTGTGCACAAGGTAGGCTAAATGGGCCGAGCGACTTCCAAAGATAATGAGACGAAGTGAAAGACGAAACAACCTTCAGATATGCCCCCGCCGGGATTCGAACACGGGTGGTAGTGATCTGTGGTCCAGTACGCTACCACTAGACCACGGAGGCGTCCTGGATATTTAGTTCATTAAATAGACCAAAGGTGGCCATGAAATAAAGCGTCGTACATTAAAAAGCAAAACTATGTAAAAGGTACCCAGTTACTGATCAAACAGTGATCTACGATATCATTATGTACAGGTAATGCCAGGAGTTGTCGTGTCTGTATTAATAGGATACTGAGGGGGGGGGGCTTGATGCTATCATCGACGTCACGTCAAATGGCGAACATAAATATGGATAATACTGATACAGTACTGGCAAGCCTCGTCGGAGAGAGACCAGATGAGGGTCACCTCTTCTGTGTGTCTGCCAAGGTCACCGAGATGAACCAGCCACAGCAGCATGTGTCTTAGGCTGCGGTTTTTTATATTTCTATACCACACGCTGATATGGTATTGATGATCGGTTCCATCATACGGATGAGACCGGCATCTCGACTGGCAGTTTGTCTGGCTGTAGGTTTATAGGATTGGCGTGAAAGTGAGGAATTTCATCGTAGATTAGCATCAAAATATCACCGTGCCTTCTGACTTCGCGTGGACGGAACTAACGCGGCACACGCTGCTCAACAGTTGAGGAAGAGCCGGGACAACCGACACTCCGGTAGAGCATTTCTCATCACGATATCAATTAGAAGTGAGAAGCCTTCAGCACGCTGACAGCTAGTCGACGAGAAATCAATTTACGAACGTGTCAAATCCGGAGAAGCGAATGAATATCGTATCCGGAAATGAATCTGGAAAATAATGGAACGCGGTGGTTGGAGCGAGGGGGGGGGGTGAATTTAGCGTATTCATCATCAGCATCAACATCATCATCATCATCATCATCATCATTATCACAACAACGGCGACAATTAAGCATCTGTTGCCAGGAAATGAATCCGACAGCACACAGCTGTCTATCAAGCTGGAATCTGTGAGATATAATCAATATTAATAAGTCCCGGACGGACATTATCACCTCGGTATGGAGGAACAACGGGAGATATCTCCACCAAACTAACACCCCTTGGTACTGCTTCAGGAGAGAGGTGTCATATTGCTAAAAACAAAACAGCTGCACTCCAATCCCTGCCCCACCCCCTAAAGACGTCATATCTTTTGGGATTATTATATTATAATGCCGTCCTGTGAAAATCATATTATCAGGTGCGCCTACTGGTAAACAACGCTCAAGCTTAAATGCATTAATGGATCGAATTATCTAGATATTTGGCACCATATGTCTCCAAAATATGCCGATACGGAGAGAGATCGAGTAATAAATATTCCATAAACATGGGAATTAATTATGATATAATTACCATAATTCAATAATTGTACTGTATGTTAATAACCGCCTACAGATGCCACATTCAACATTAACTAAAGCTGTGTCGTGTATACACGTTTATACAAAGTTTTAAAAAAAAACACAACTAAAATGTAATTACTGGCAACAGAGTAATTTTAGATGTTCTCCCACTGTAACTAAAACAGTAATTGAAATACTTGAATATTTTCATTTCCGGCTAGAATAATTTAGCCACATGATAACGTTGTAGTCAGCCATGTCAGATTACTCAAGGCAATGAGAGACTCAGTGTAGTAACACAGTACTCAGTATTTTATCCTATTTAGTTCCGTCATCTATTTTGGAAATGTAGACGGGAGTATAACATTAAAACACACCTGGTATATATATATATATATATATATACACACACATATATCTACACAGTAAATATTATCCTGCATACATATATATATATATATATATATATATATATATATATATATATCACTGATAACTATGCTGTCATAACAGAGTGACTAATACTTGAAAAGTGGACAACCAATTTTCTGATTATGAACATCAAAATTATTTATTGGCAAACTTTTTTCATGTCGTGGTTCCAGGATCTAGCTTTGTGTCTAGAGTCACCAAGATTATGACTGTTTATACCAATGATTCTGGCCAAGTATGGATGTTAGCTGTAGCTCTAAAACACATATCTTAATATTAATTAGATATTTATCAACTTTTCGCGCATAGAAAAAATGTCACGAGAAAATAAAACGCTACACAATGGAAACATACATAACTAAATATATGTGTTAGGTGTATTATAGTTAGATAATTTTGTCTCTAACCATAGACTACGTATTAATTAAATGTTTATTGATCTTCTAGACTTTGGTCAAATTTGTGATATCAATTAAACACACACACACACACACACACACAAATATATGTATTTGATGGCTGTGGTTATGTTTTATCATAAGCGCGGTGACTGGAATAAGAAAACGTTGTATGAAGTTTGCCTGAAGTTGTTCTGTAAAATCACTAAACAGTCGTATGTAGCATGATAAATTACATGATAGCATTTCATTATATTTGAATTACTGTCTGTTCCCGACCATGATGTACTACACGGTTAAGCTGATGATGCTGCACAACTGAAATAGACCCCGTCTAGGGTGGATTATGTACCGTGGTTATATGTAACATGATCAATCACGAGATGACATGTCATTGTATGGAGTTTATCTAGAGCTCTTATTCGGCATGGTTGTATATAACATGATCAATCACGTTGAATAGAGTTGAAGATAATATGGCCGAAATGGCAGTTATTCTAGTGGCTTGGCTACCTCAAATGAGGGAGAGGTATATGATCTGTACTTTACGTCGGCTTCACGACGAGGACTAATTCTAAACGAATTTATAATTTACACTAGATGGCATATTCGGCGCAGAAAACCTTGCCAGTTGTCTGGTTGGATGAAAAACTCTTCCTACCATAGTGTCGCGGCCGGGATTCGAACCTACGACCTCAAGAACAACATGACCATGAGTAAGAAAGTCCCACGCTCTAAGAGGTCTGTCTGCAGTTCAGTTCTATGGATGATTGCCAATCAAAACTCTACACAACATAGGTTATTAGTTGATGCATACCAAACACCCAGCGCCATTCATATTAAAACGCTGTAAACTAACACAACCTGCCATAGTTGTTTATAATGGCAGTGTTATAATATGCCATTTATTAGCCGGGTTCCGAGATAAGTTTCAACATTATAACCTGCAATGGGACTTATACATTTTCCACGTTACAGCGTCTCACAGCTTAACATGCCAACTTGTAATTTAAGCCACTCGTTAAATTTATAATCCGTCCTAGTACGTTAACAATATTTGGTCATACAGCAACTCGACTGTATTACAACACTGCAGAAACACCATCATCTAGGATTTGGACAAATTACAACAGACTGGTAACATAAACTAAATCATCGTGTTATACACAGAAGACAAATGTTGAAAATATCCTTGAAAGATGAACTGGATAAGTCAAATCAAACCTGATCCATACATATTATATGGAACAGTTTGTTCTGAGATAATCTTTTTTTTACAAATAGTACGCAATTGGTTAACCAATAACTCAATAAATGTCAAAATAACATAATGCATCTCCACTCGGAAATGACTTTGTTGGGTTGATGTAAGTATCTGTTAGTCTTGTAACTAAAATTAGATTCTCGCTCTATTTCATGAAGTTATTAATAATTTATTCTGTTCAAGAAACAACAGCTTCAAAACCGTCTCCTATCGTCCATGAATAGTAACATAACTCAATATAT
Source organism: Paralvinella palmiformis (assembly GCA_025642065.1). Taxonomy (NCBI): domain Eukaryota; kingdom Metazoa; phylum Annelida; class Polychaeta; order Terebellida; family Alvinellidae; genus Paralvinella; species Paralvinella palmiformis. The sequence goes on along the minus strand of JAODUP010000310.1, from coordinate 177,579 downwards.
ATATATATATATATATATATATATATATATATATATATATTAGTATGAAGTATTATAGTGGAAACAGTTCTGTACATAAATTGTACACACTATAGCTGTATGCGGTGTCGTAGATGGCCACGCCTTAATAATGTACCTGGCTTTGGTAATTATTGTCAAACGCTGATGGGTACACCTGATCACCGTTTTTGTTGTGACCTGAGTAACACATCTATCAGAAAGGTTATGGAGGGGACGCACACACGCACGCGTGCACACACACACACACACACACACACACCCAGAGAGAGAGAGAGAGAGAGAGAGCACACCCCACCCATACCTAAAACTGCTACCCATACAAGACATTTTCCAACCAATGTCACACTTATAGATTAAGACTCGCCCTTCGGGTCATTTAGACTGTGTGACCAACCACCTTAACAGCTACACGGTGTTGTACCACTTAAGCCGACAAACGGGTCAGAACGGCGACGAACGCCGTCATCACGTAAATGGAAAGCCATCCCGGCATGAAATATGACACCCGGTGGCCGGGGTCATCACGCGAAGCATTTAGCACGGTGTCAGTCAGGCTCAGCTTCCGAAATGAGATACTGGAGTAATCATCAGGGACAAGGACGTATGTATCGTCGCTGCATTATAGTACAGTACGTAACTCCATCAACTGCTGGCCGCGGACTTGGAATGATGTCTAACACTCGGAACGAGCCAGCCGAGCACTAAATACTAATGAAGCTGATATTACGTCAGGTGTATTGTGTAGGTAGGACCGGATTATAATGAGGATGAGTTCAGTAAACCTGACGTCGCCTGAAGGATTCATCAGACAGTTTCATTAGACACAGGATGCTGCCGACATTATACCCATCCTTAAGCTTATTAGCTATCTACAAACTGTAAATAATAAGAAGAGAAGACGACAGCTACCAACCCCATTACTGCCACTGCTGGCTTTACACGCACGCACACATACACACACACACAAACACAAACGCACGCAATCTGTCACCTTTAAGAATGTGCTGATGTATCGGTGACAAAGTGACAACGATCAATCATTCTCCCAAGATCCGGGTTTTACAAAGGAATAAAACCTGAGAGAATATTACAGGAATGATGAAATGGCACGAGATGTGGAGAGAAAGAGCGATCACTTTAGTCAATTCCTATGACAAGCAGGAAAACAAACCGCCCAATTGTGAATCTTAAAATGGCAGCGGACTCGGAGATAGAGAGAGAGAGACATCTACTGATGCCGGGGTGTGTGCTGATGATGGCTTGCCATGACACACAACTATCTGCGGAATTCTGACAGGTGCTGGCCTTGCTGATGATGAATAAGAGACAGTTCCGGACTTATAAAGCCCCACTAGAGAAAGCAAATCAACCTCGGGATTGAGTATAATTCGGCCATCGAAGAGCACCGAATATATACCGTAGATGATTTAAGATGGGAATATATATATCAGAGAGAAAGTCTAATTTTCTCAAAAGAAGCTCATCGTAAGATTTCTCCAACTTGATAAAACTAACTAAATGCCGTCGACTTATTTTTGTTATATCTTATATATATATATATATATATATATATATATATATATATATTTTTTCCCCATAAGTTTATGTACAGCGCTTTTGAACAGGCTTTAAGTTTGAAAAGAGCGCTTTATAAGTTTGGTATAATAATAATAATAATAATGACGTTGATCAGAAAACCTGACCTAGTACTGATTCAGGATGTACCAAAGACAGTATCAGTTGTGAGTCATACAGGAACATGAAGCAACCAGTGAGAGATACTTCTGATATGGAATGTAGAGCAGTATACGAACGCTGAATTATACTGAGCTATTGTACTACGTTAGAGTAACATTTAGCAATCACAAATTTATACGGGGAAAATGCCATCAAATACGGGTCAAGTAATAATTGTATGCTTTTTAATATCAGTCGACACAAATGACAATCACATATTGGAAGGCCATATCAAATATTAACACACGTTGGCTTAAAAGCAACTACGCTACTCTGAGAGAATGCGTTCCAGAACTCATCCGACGACTAACACCAAAAACAACACGTCGGAGATACAGGTGTAGGCTGGAAACAAAGAATGGCTGGCGTTCGTTTTCATTTCCCTCTTCGTGGAATCTTCCTGTAATGTTGTTATCTTTTCATTGGCATTTCTGCCAATCATTTCCAAAAACAATCACACACACACACACACACGGAGAGAGAGAGTGAGAGAGAGAGAGAGAGCCGGTGTCGTGCAACACACCTCCGAAGGCGTGGGATGCTCTCAACAAATGGCAAGTTATAAAAAATCTTATATTCAGATGAGGTTGTTATGCAGGTCTACAGTCTAAAATCAAATTAATCAGAATCAGACCCATCGCGATCTTAATCTACTGTCTATAAAGCAATTAGATCGTTGCTATATTAGCTGAATGAACATAGAATACATTGAGATACGGAGTTCGCTCCGTCTGATTTAATACACACCTCAGACAACTCTACAGGTGTGTTAAATGAGTAATGTTAAATATATCCCAGGATAAGGTCCCCAACACTCGTGGACGTTGACTCATTCCCTTATCATATTGACTGTACCGTTCTTTTAACACACGAATTGGCTGATCCTAGGTTATATTTGAGTCTTGATTATAGCTTAATATTAAATGCACAGCAGCATCAGCAAAGACTAATAGTTTCTGTTCATATTATTACTTCCCTGATCCACGAATAACTGCTGTCACTGTACACGAGGCAAATGGGGCGTTTGTATGTATACAAAACTCGGCATACAATACATTTATCTGTGTTCATGTCATTTTAGCTCTGAGAAGCAAGCTTTAAAGCATCTGTACAACGTACTCACACTTATATGTTGTCATTATCTTAACAGCAGTAGCTATATAACATATATGTAACCAAAGTAGTTATACAATACAGAATTGGCTCACTATATTCCCCTCCAAGTCATAAGAAGCGACTAACAAGAGGCAACATTAAATGACTTTAAGTGCGGAGGCACTGTTAAAGCTCGCTCACTCACCCACTCACTCAGATTTGTCGAGAATGTTGAAAAAATGAAACAGATCGATTTAATCGAATAAATCTGATTAAATTTGTTTGAAATCCAATTTATTCTAAAAAAATCTAGATTTTTTCCAACCCTAAATCGAATCGTTTGTGCTTCATCGGCACGTTTTGGCCAGAACCTGACAAAAATCGCAGAACACCTGCAAAGCTTCATGTGGTGATATAAACCAACTGTGGTGATATAAAATTGTTTGGAAAAATCTGTATATCTAATTGATGCATTTAGTGTTTTCATTTATTTCCCAAACGATAACACAATATAGTGGGATATAGATTCGTTAATTTTTTTTCCACTAGTAGACAGATTCGGTGTATAAAATAAATATTTGTGCTGTACTTAGGACTTTTTATGTCTGACGATATAATATACTCTACTGAACAGAATAAAGTTTTGTTTTGTGAGAAAACAACCATTATAAAACATTGAAGTGAAATCTGCTAACGTAGGGATGATGATCTTGATGAATAAACAACAAAATAGGCGTCGTATAAAGATTATTTCCAGCCAAATTTCCATTTATTACGATAAAGTCTTGCTCAGCAATGGGGGGGGGGGGGCGCGGCGGGAGGGGGGCGGGGGTTACTGAGGCGATGACGTATTTTTCTGGCCATTTAATAGCAAGCCGATAGGCAACGGGGAATACGTCAACAATATTTATTTAGATTAGATTTGGCAACTATGAAAAATTCCAATTAACTATACCCAAAAGCTGTTTACTCCAGATGAACACCATCAATCTATTAATTGTCATTTTCATCTGTTGCCCAACCAAACACACACACACACACACACACACACACACGCCCGCGCGCATGAACACACACACCTGGCCGTAGTTTCTAATCCAATATAAGCCATTACCAAATATGTCAATTCTCAGTGGTCTGTCTTCTGTCTGTCTAGCCATCCTTCAACATATAAATCAGGTTATAATGTCTGTGGAGACAACCCGCTTCACCGTAACAAGAGCGATATATATATGTATATATATATATATATATATATATATATATATATATATATATATAGTATATATATATATATATATATATATATATATATATATTAAATAGACGACGTGAATGAAGCCATAAAACGTGTGTCACTCTTTTGAAGAACCAGTGCCGCACCCTTCATGTGATGGATCAATGTCTTACTAATAACCAAGCATCAGACCTATCAGCATCTGTGGCAGACTGCTAGGAATCTAGACACTGGCAACATTCTCTCTCTCTCTCTCTATCTCTCTCTCTCTCTACACACACACACACACACACACACACACACACAAACAAACGTCCACTTGTGCATGCAGATAATTGGTGGAAAAGCTTATTTCCACGTCTCTAGTGATCTATATAGTTCTCAGATCCGTCCTTATAGCTCTCATCTTCTCTCGAGATGCTGATAGCTAAACGCTGTAATGTATAGATGTGAGATGTCGGGGTCGGAGTACCGTATTCTCTTGGTATCGCGTTAATACCATGCTGGATAAGTGGCAGGGCTTAATGTACAAAGCTCTCCATGAGCCCCCCCCACACTGTCAGATAGCTGTTTACTACTGATCAGTATTTGTGCGCGTGTCGGCGCGTGTGACTGGACCGCCCACGCGCAAATTCGTGCGCGTGATATATCTGACTTGGATTTAACAAAGTAGTGGCTAGGTAATTATCTTAGACAACAAAATTACTGATAATAAAAATAATTAAACGCAGGTCTTTCAATCATTTCTGTTCTATTGCAAATCATTTAACCTAAATCCAGCTCCGGATATTAATCAGATTCATCCCCACTATCAGTACCAAATCTAATACTTCCTCATTTCAAATGATGGTATCCAATCACAGTCGGAACAAACCCTGGTACAACAGATCCCCACCAACATCACCAACTACCTGGATCAAATAAATATAGAGCGAAAGTTTAAATCACACACACACACATTTATGAACGGATTACCTCGAGTCTCTGGTTCTAGTATAGCCATGGTTGCAGGAGGTACACCTGGCCTAGTAGTCCTGGCAACTGTTGATATCCTTGATTGCCGTCTTAATGTGAACTATCCACATGCCCACAACAAGCCGTAATACAATTAACCTGACTGTGACTGGTCCAGTAGCTGCTATATGGTCGCTCGGTGTGTGTGTGTGTGGCTAGTGACATGTATAAGTGTCAGGGGATGTCTACAGCTGATCGCTGCTGCCTTTGCTTCCTTTGTGTGTGTGTCTGTCTGTCTGTCAGCCTCTCTCTTCCTCTGTCCGTCTGCATCAGACTGTGTGCGCATGGACAGTGGTGTTCAATAGTGAGGCTTGCTTTTCCTATCCTAACAAGGAAAGTACCACAGACACACAGACAGACACACACAGACAGACGCACACTGCCGGCACCACGTAAGTTGGCAATATGCCCAAGCACCATATTGATGCCTCCAACACCATCTCCCCCCCGCTCTCTGATAGCTCAGACATCATCAACCGGGACAGATCTTGTTCAAGTCCTTATTACTCAATCATTATAAACTACAGACTGACGAGTGGAGTGTCATGACGCCCCACATCAGTCTATAAATTGATGCTCAAAAACATATACCATCTGTGGAAATAGCTGTCACTACCTAACTTGAAACATACATTATCTGTGGGAATAGCTGTCACTACCTAACTTGAAACATACATTATCTGTGGGAATAGCTGTCACTACCTAACTTGAAACATACATTATCTGCGGGAATGGCTGTCATTACCTAACCTGACACATACATTATCTGTGGGAATGGCTGTCATTACCTAACCTGACACATACATTATCTGTGTGAATGGCTGTCATTATCTAACATGAAAGTTACATTTTTTGTGTGGGAATAGTTATCACTACCTAATCTGAAACAAATATTATCTGTGAAGTAGCTGTCACTACTCACCTCACCACATACTGTCTTTGGGAGTAGCTGTCACTACTCACCTCAGATATACACTGTATGTAGGAGTAGCTGTTACTACTCACCTCAAACATATATTACCTGCGGGGGTGCTGCCATTACTCACCTCACATATACACTGTCCGTGGGAATAGTTGTCATTACTCATACATATACTCTCTGTTAGAAGTGTTATCACTACTCTCTCTCTCTCTCTCTCACACACACATACACACACACACACACACACACCTGTCAACATATACTCTTTAAGTCATAGCTGTCACGGCTCATTAATATTAAACATAATCTATGACCTGTCATTGTGTTGATGTCACTGGTTAAATACTTCTGAAACATCAATTGTCATGATGATGTAGATGACACAGCTCATGCATATACTAACCTGTATAAGAATGATGTTACCCCCCCCCCTCTCACCACCACCAAACACACATACATGTGCTTTAAGGTGAGTGTGATACAAGAACGAATCATATACTGTGTCACATCATATGGTTCTGCATAATTTATAGGCAGTTGTTTACCTTTATCTTATTAATCAATAATTATATATATATATATATATATATATATATATATATATTGACAGGCATTGACTAGTTGTTTTACCTGTATCACAATTACACACAATTAACTTCATAGGGAAGACAACACTGCTTTGTTGAAGCAAGAATCCTCTGTATGCAAGGGTGTTTGTGGGTATGCAACTGTGTGTTTGTGATGAAGAATATACACTAACACATGGCTACATAATCTACGTGATTTATTATACAACTTGATATGTGAATTCACATTAACCATTATGCTATATTTTTCTTATAGCAAATTACCTCATAACACTACTACTACTAGCTATTGTAAGGCACAGTACGATGTAATACTGTACTACTACTACTACTACCACTACTGCTACTACTAGTCATTGTACGGTACAGTACCACGTAACACCATCCTACTACTAGCCAATGTAAACCACATTGCCCCATAACACCGTAGTACTATTATAAGCCACTGTACACCACATATTCCCACAGCACCAAATACTACTAGCTAATGTACACCACACTGACCCTCATAACTCCGTACTACTAGCCACAGTACACAATATGGGCCCATAACACCGTACTAATACTACTAGCCAATGTACACCTCAGTGGCATACGATGGTAAATTAGCATCAACAATTTAGCATCAACACAGTGACGCTTAACCCGCAAAAGTTTTTTTAAATAACAAACGACAAATGTCTCCATCAGTAAAGCAACAAAAACTGGCATCCTCACTCAGAACTTAATGTAATGAACATCTCAAAGTCTACAGTTACACACGTCATGACCATCTCTTGTATATAAGGTCATGTACTTTCTTATGGGTAATAGTGAGCTCCGGTTAAGCATCCCAACATAGAGGCTGTGCTGAATAAGCGACAGCCTGGGGGATTCTCCCCGAAAAAAAAGCAATGGGCCATCCTCCGGAAAATAGGAGAACACAAACAGACTAATCCTTTGCTGGCCACCTTCATATGACGAGTACAAGGTCATCCTACTAGACATAAGGCTGCGCTGTGGTCACCACCACCACCACCACCACCACCATCATCATCATCAACACTTGTTGGCATAATGTGTGCTGTGTACATTATGTCTGATGGAGAGAATAAAGGTCAACCTTTTTATCAAATGAGACATTCTGACATCTTCGTCAGATATTTAATATCTCAGCACTCCAGTCTGCAATATAGACAACGTGAAACCCCATTCATGTCATACCTACCGGTACTAGACCCATTTGCGTAATGAACCAAATGGTACATTTGGTTTGGATAAAAGAACAGAAAAACATGTCTTCCTCTGGATGCATTCGCTGAAAACGAACATCCCTCATCACAGGTATTTCAGACTGCGTAGAGTTGGCGTGGTTCAATTTTCCCCCTACGTTATGTGTTTTATAACAGACGTCTGAATGCCATATGATGATACAGAAATTCCACATCGATTACTATTTGCCTGTCAGACATTTGATCAGAAACCTTCTATAAACAAATGAAGCTCACTCAGCATGAAGGACAAATACATATATGATTAGCTTCACTTCAACAACATCCAATGGCAGTGTACTGAGGGAATCACCAAGGAATGTGAGTCAGAAAGAAGCTGATTAATTTGAATGACAAAAATACATCTGACTGACGAGACGGTACCATCTGACTGGTGTGATACGTTGAACTTGATATGCAGGCGGGAATATGGAGTTTAAATTGGGCGTGAATGGCAGCTGGGGGGGAGAATGCCGTGACGGCTGCGAGGGCTGCGATGCTGGATGTGAGAAAATGTCACGACATTTAGCCACAGCTGTCATTAATACGAGGAAGTAAGTCAAGTGCGGCACTTCTTCCACTTCGGCTTCAGTCATCAGTCTATGGGAAAGGCCAAGGAGAGCGGCAACAAACAGCTTCTCCTTAGTTTGAGTGGCGTCAAGGTCAGCATTGCTAATCTTCATATAATCTCTATCTTGCATATATAAAACACACACGTGTGCCTATACGCGTACGTGCCTGTTTGTGTGTATTTATACGCGCGTGCGCGCGTCTTTATATCTGTTTGTTCCCATGCACGCATGTTTAAGTGAGTGTCCCTGCGAATTTGTTCACCTTTCTATCATACGTAGAAGACCATGTGGGTGAACAAACAAAACGGTTGACCCGCAAGCAGTTTTTCTTCCAGTACCAAATAATTTAACGTTCTATCACCGAGAGACATTCATCTGCCAACATTTACATCGTGTGGGATGCTGCCATCTATTATAACCGTCTTCTGAATGCCAACTAGAAGCACCATTGATTAACCAAAACAGTGTTCATCCCCATCAGCTTTCGCCAGCCTCGTAGACTACGAGCCGAGCTGGCACGTCTGATTAGCCTTCGACGGCAGTGAGACGCGTGGAATAAGTAATGTCTCCCGTGTTCTGATGTATGCCGTCAGAAGGAAGATACATCTGAAGGTTAGGCCCGGTGGGGATCGACTGACACCCCGGCATCGTACAGTTGTCATCTATCTGGCCCCGATATGAGTTCCGGTGTCGGAATCGAGGTCAGATCTCGCGCGAGAATGGACGGTGCCATCCGTCTGTTACACAAGGCCCATTTCTACTCCGCGGAGATAAACAATTTATTTGGTGCCGGCTTCAACAAAGGAACTCATTACAATAAGACTGTTCGCTAACCAGCCTAACGTGTTACATCAACGGCTAGCTGTTTCTTAAGCATCTACAGAGTGGCAGCTTGCCTCTGTGTGTGTGTGTTTTGTGTGTGTGTGACGTTGTTGTTGTTGTTAATAAGACATTCAGCGCAGACCGACTCGCTGAGAATGAGAATCGTACCGAAAGAAGAACACACCTAACACGAACTTCGACCAAATAATACTTTACACACATCCCCATTTACATAACGGTCAGCGCCCAAACATAAAATCCACCTGCTCGGTCGAAAACATCTCGAACTACCCAATCTTTCCTTCACGAGTTCTAATGGCACTTAAACATCTCTAATTATGCGCCCAACATTTATCAATCAGATGCTAAGATGATCTCAATCTCGGCTCTCATACCAGACGACGTACGCTCAACATCACAACCGTTTAATAAGCAGCCAATGAATGATATGAGTGCAATATTCTCTTGTGCTTAATTTTCATTATATTCCAATAAGGGTAACTGAGGTAGACTACATAGGATACTGTTTAATATAATGAAGACCCCAAAACGGGGGCCAAACCTCAATACGATGACTCAATACGATACTCTACCATACTTTGCCGATGCACACTTACCATTACCAGCCCTCGTTTGTTATACCCAGCTTTATTAAACCACACGCTTTTATCCGAACCAGGCTCGGACAAAAGGGAGACTCGGCTGACGTAAAAGCGATGCCGTCTGAAAACATAACCCTGCCAACAAAGCCGAATGGAGAGCATCCGCCTCCGCATTGGAGCGGGCGAGCTTTCTGCCGACAAAGGCAGCCAACGTTTAGGTTTCCATAACACTGGCATATCAATGTCTATCCATCTACGATATTGATTAACAGACTGAGAAGACCAGGTGGAACATGGTTGAGTCCGACGAGATATATATAGGCCACAGAAATAATCCTTTCCTCCTAAGTGGCGGACTATTATTGGTCAACGATCGAACAAATTGCCAAACAAACAGCCACACGGACAACTGCGACAATGTAAAACAAATAAATTGATAAAGAGGCCGGGAAATGTTAATTGTGCCATAAAGACAGGTATGAGTGGGAGCTGAACTCTGACCAAGAGGTTCACAGTCCAATGTTTTAACCAGTCCACTATTGGAGTGTCAAAATTTCAGTAAATACGTTGTATTATACAGCGTTAAATAACCAGAAAGCAACAATAAGAATTAAGTCATATATGATATGAAGAACAACATCCGAAACATCTCTGTTTCTACATCTGTTAAGTTACCCACTTATTTTTGTGCAGTTGTTACGAATATGAGCTTAATTTGCAAAGAATCGTCTATTTTGATTCATGTTGACAATTAATGTTTCTGGCTCTTTATAAACGGGAGGTTTACAGTTAAAGATAAGTAGCTTTTGTTCACAGACAGGTTAATTTTATTTACAAACAGTTAGTTTATGTTTACAGTTTTTTGCCCAGCAACTCTATAATAAACGTTTTCATTTCACCACAAAGGCCATACATGTAAAAATACAACATTCATCTAGATGACAAAATAACACAATTCACCGCAAGTGAGTAAGACCATACACGATACACAACACATCACGTTAATGGCAAATGGGGGGAAAAATTACTTAATAAGGCTTATTTATCTATACAGTTTATTTACCTACTAAATGATTTATTGGGTTATTCATTCATCAACTCTTCCAATATATTTACCAATTTCAGGATACACATAATTTTCCATGGCATTAAATGTTCATCTACTCACCATACACCAAATGGACTTCTTGACTGCTCAAAATACTTACACGCCGATTCACACATTCCAGGACAGAATTTATGCCTTCCCAGTGTATGGCATGATTAATTACCCATCGCACAATATTTCCACTTACCCATGGTATAACCATATTCATCTTCCACCTCGTTCTTGAACTCGAAATCACGTGGTATCTCTGTGCACTGAAATATATTAAAGAAAAGAATGGGACATTAATTTCTCATCTGATAATGAAATATTATAATAATATCTAGAACACTACATATCTAGAATACTAAGCAAGGTTAGCACTGAACTGATGTCATTATGTCATCAGTGTAGTTGTTACTAGTTTTATCAGTGAGCAGCAGGTTATGCATTACTACCTCTGTTAATATATAAAAGAAATAAATGTACAGTCTACTTCCATGTTCCATGTAGTAATATCATTCAAATCAAAATAGTTTGCTGCTATAAAGCCACAGATGACATTTTAAATAAGCCAAAGTTACTGAGATATTTATTTTTGTATTTATGATGCATAGTCAAAAAAGATCAACTCGTTAAGGTGAATGGACATTTTCTGGATTGGGTCCATCCATCAGACATTTCTTCTAATGAAATCAAACTTTTAATAATAAGCATTATAACAAAGGAGCCCTAATATCACCACAACACACACACACACACACACACAATTATTGTTGTAGGAGGTGTTAATGATTTTAATGGTAATAATCAGAACACAGCTCATCCTTCATATTTAGAGGATTTAATTGTTTTTGTAAAAGGGGATTGGTGACCTGATGGCATTGGCCAGTAAAAGCAATTCTACTGTCTACAGTATGTACTCTGTATGCTATGTATGTGTGATGAATGGACCATGTACCTGTGTGACAGAAGTCTCTTCAATCAGTGGCTGAGCAGTTTCCTGAGTAACATCCGACTCTTTGGATGACTACAATATAAAAAGGTCATTTGTTATCACCACAACTACCGACACTCTATATTGACACTGTACTAAAACAATACCCATAACAAGTTAGGCACTGGCAGTGTAGAGTAATTTTTTTGTACGACAATATCCAAGATCATCACGGAGCCTGCATTGTAGTCATAATGTATGCATTCACTAACAATGATATTATTCAGATGAAGTCATCTCCGAACTGGCTGGCTGTTGGGAGAAAGTTATCAGCTGATTAATCGATGGCCAATTACATCACTGTCTGAAAACAAATTGAAATGCACTGAAATAAGACAAATGGCTCATTGTAGAATCTTCTATTCAACAGTATTAAGAAGGATGTTGATGTAATCTGTTTGTCATTAGCCTTGATTCTAGATGCCGTAATCTATTGAGGACGACAAAACCAGTGATGCCAATGGAAAACAAGAGAAAAATTGGATTTACACGATTTACAGAAATGATCTGGAACAGGTAGAAAAACCTGTGGAACACTGGCAACACTGCAGACACTTTCCAACACAGCTGAACTTTCCTGGTCTAGAAAGGTAGCCAACCTCAGCAGCTGATATTTAGCTTCAGAGTGAAGTTGGTTTATTTACAGTGAAAGCTGGTGTATTAGCATTCCTATAGCTGTTATGGACCAATTACACCCAGATTTACGAATTTTGTCAGCTCTTTTCTTTCCCTAACAACAGTAATTATCTGTTGATCTTGGCTGATTTCAATATATATTAGGATTGCCGAATCAAACAAATGGCTGACATTCTTGGAATGTGCCTTTTCAAGAACAGCCACATGGACATCATTACATCTTAGATCTTGTCATCTCTCATGAAGATGATAATATATATTTAATCTGTATCTTCCATGCTGTCAGATCATTTCCTTATTAACATCGATATATCTTTACGCAACAATATGTTTCAAATAAAGCTATATAACAAATACTGGTCAATTGACAAGGATGCTTTTCTTGCTGAGCTATGGATCTCTCTTCACTAGTATTGGATCCACCAGATGATCAGATGATACTGATCAACTGATGGATCTCTAAGATAATATGGGCGCCTCCGTGGTCTAGTTAGTAGAGCGTTGGACAACAGATCACTACAGCCTGAGTTCGAATCTTGGCATGGGCATATCCGAAGTGCATTCCCTTTTTGACTTGGCTTCATTACCTTTGGACGTCGCTCAGCCCATTTAGCCTACCACGAGCACAAAAGTGGTCGTAAAACATCAATCGTCATCATCTAAGATAATACACTAAGGAACCTTGTACACGAGTGTGTACCTCTCAGGACAAAGGAAATGCATAGAACACCAATTTCTTCCATGTTATAATAAGGGTAAACAGACTGTAAAGAGAGACAGAGTGTATTATGAATGGCTGTGGATCAATCCCAGTTTCTATGTTCATTATGAAATGTTCGAGGTTAGTAGATTTCAAGTTAAAAATATCCTTATCTCTGTCAAATCAGACTATTACAGTGAAAAGTTTAAATAATGCAAGCGAAATCTAGGGATTATTTTCAGTGTTGTGAATAAAGTACTATACAAAAATCAGATTGTCATCCCAAATATTATCAATATGGTCCAATTGTTTTAATAACTTCTTCTGTCAGAAGATATAAAATATAGACAATTGGTTCCCTTTCTGCACCTTATCACAAGGTTCACTATTGGTAAAATGATCCTACATATCTGTGATGGATACATCTGAGCCTCTTACAAAGAGCTATATCAGATACTTGATAAAAGGTTCACCAAAAACATTCTATGCAGTTGACCCTAACCCTACATGACTTTTGAAAGAGTATCAGGATGTTCTGATAGCCCAAGATCCATAATAGCTGTCTTTTTAAAACCATTCATGAAAAAAACACTGTCTGCTGCATTTGATACAGTTGATGATAATGTACTTTTCCCTAGGTAAAAAGACATGTTTGGTTTATCAGGTAAAGTATTTGAATGGTTTCAGTCCTATTTGGAACAATTCTTTCAAAGAGTATTTGTTCATGACATTTTGTTTGATGTTATGTCATTATTATCTAGTGTATCACAGGGTTCAGGTGTTGGTCCTTTGGTTGTGACAATGAACACGTGTCCTCTTGTGATGATTGCACAACAATATGGCATCAAATATTACTTATATCCCGAAGACGAAGGGCTATATATCAGTGGATCCTGACAATAAATCAAATTTAGAAACTTTTATTGCTGATATTGAGATATATTAAATACAACAACAACAAAAAAAACAGTATTACAGATTGGTGCAGGTTTCTAATGGGTCAGTTAACTATTTATGGGTTATTTTTGACAGATGTATTAATACGAATGAACACATCACATCAGTATGCTGAACTGCTTACTACCAACTTAAGAACATCCAGGAGCACTCCGTGGTCTAACGGTTGCGTGTTGGATCACAGATTACCACTACCCATATTTGAATCGTGGCGTGGGCATATCTGAAGGTTGTTTCATCTTTGACTTCGCTTCATTACCTTTGGAGGTCGGTCGGCCCATTCAGCCTACCATGTGCACAAAAACGGCCATAAACATCAATCAATCATCATCATCATCATCATCATCATTAAGAACATTCACTTTCTAAAAGCATTTTTGATGCAAGAAGCATTTGTTATCATGATTCATGCCTTTGTTACATCTAGTAAAGACTATAGTAATTACCTATTGCATGGCGTATCTGATTAAAACATCAACTGCCTTCCGTGAAATTCCGTATGATGCAGCTCACATATTCAAAAATATTCTAAATTTTTCAAAAACCACATTAGCTACATGTCCATTTCAAGATTTTACTAACAACTTGTAAACCTATCAATCACATGGCCCCTGAATAGCTCTGTGAACTTGTGTCTAATAGAAAGTCATTGCCAAATCTCATCCTGTGTCTTGGCTCAAGTCTTATGGCATTACGTGTTTAGTATTACAGCCTAAACCTTGTGAAACAGGCTGCTGGTGGAAATTAGAAATGCAGCATCTCATAAGCTTAAGTTGTTTTTAAAACTCACCTGTTCAAGGTTGTTTTCACTGATAAATATTGTTGATCTTTCAAATTTCATATTGGGTTTTTATATACATCTTATTGCGGGGTTTCACTGTACACTGCTTTTGAATGGCTCATGTTAGTAAGGATGCTGTTAAATCTATATTGTTGTTGTTATTATTATTATAGTATAAGACAAGGATGTAGTGCTGAATTGTATTAAACTATACATAAATAATACCTACATCCAAGAACATAATTTCTGATGCAATTTATTGGTGAACAGATAGACCAGGTGTGGACAATAATTAATGTGAGAATTTTACACCAACAGCTGCACAATAACATCCTATTTCATAGAACATTACCACTGGCACAATCGTATTATATGTCATATTTTCCATATAATCGCAGTAGATGTCTACACTATCCATATAAACTCATCATAAGTCCATTATATGCCTGGTCAGTGGAAAGCAAAATACTACATCACGTGACAATATGTTTTAGTTGGATAAACTTTAGCCGGCAAAACAAATCAACCATTGCAATGCAAGAGTATAGACTGTTAATTTCTTAAGCCAATTAGAAATCAAAAGATAATCTCCAATATAAATTGTGATGACTTTTAAACTGAATGGTATGATATAAATGTAGACATTCTCATTTCTCATATGTCGTACACGTTTAAAACTGATATATTTTAATACTTATGAATAATTTGTTTCAATGGTAAATGATGGTTAGGCACTTGATATATGCTTCAGCTATATTCTAACTAGGTATAACATTGTACATAGAGTTTTATAATGAATTCCCGGAGAGCATTATATGTAAAATTAGTCAATTAGTAAATACAGACATTGATGAACATATATAATATTATTACACATTGGCACATTTGTCCAAGGCGTAGTGGAGGAAAGCTGGTAATATCGGATGCTTAACTCTCAATATATCCAAATACTGTAAAAATATTTTACTGTAATATTATTTTCCTCCTACTGACTGCCTGTGCATTTACCTTTTTAAAGTATGAAAACCGATATAATTATTTCACATACTCAAACAGATTACTATAGCATGTTGGTGGACGCTTACCCAAGAAGGTTCTATAAGACTCTGTATTGCAAATCTTACTGGCGTGGTTGCTTTTTTAATTGCTGCTACGGCTTCATCGTGTGTAGCATCTCTCAAGTCGCACCCATCAACCTAATCAAAAGGGGACAGCAAACTTATCAAAGTGGAATTTGTATGATAAATATTGCAAAATATCGTACCATGTATTCAGGAATAGGAGTTGTTTACGACCTTTGTTATTCAATGGAAACCGTCACGTTACATTATGATGATAATGTTTCAAAACGTATTCTACATTTAGTTATAACTCGTTTACCTCAAGTATTCGGTCTCCTTTCTTTAGAAGCCCAGACCTTCCAGCGGGACTATTTTCCGAGACATGTTTGATGAATATACCAGACATGGAATACGGTTTCTCAGGTGACATGTGAAACATATCTACACGTCCTCCTGTGGCAGAAAGGAAATTCTCACTTTTAATGACGAGTATGTGTATTTGTGTGGTGCACATTGAGATTTTCTAGCCTTTATATTACAGCCCCACTCTCTGGCCCTCCCCCTCTCTCTGTGAACCCCCCAAACATCTCTTGAAAAATTTAAATCTCTTCTAAAAACACACCTATTCATGGTCGCTTTCACAGATAAATAATTAATATCTTTTAAATCAATAAAGGTTTTTTTTTACAGACATATTATTTGGGGTATTATCATATTACATATTATTTTTACAGTGCTCTTGAGTGGCTCCTGCTAGTAAGGGTGCTTTATTAAATATACATTATCATTATTAAACACACATGCACAAAGACATTTCATATATTATCTAAGTTGGCTTGTTCACAATGTGTTTATGTAAACAGCATACAAAAACATTTGAGTGTATATTTCTTAAAATATAAGATACTGAATGTTTCAAACCTAGTGTTGAATACATATACATGATTCAGAAGATGCCAACATGATCTCCAAATGGAACCAAAGAAAGGACCTACCAATTATGTTAATGCCCAAGTTTTCGCCATCTTTTCTGTGTATCTCGATGTTGTGTGGAGCACCCCAGGAGCCATCAACTGACTGTGGTGATTTAACATCGGTAAGTCTAACACATGGCGAAGCTGATATGTCTGTAGTGTTGGTCAACGTACTTGTGACAGTCCGCGATAACAAAGGTGACACAGCTGAAGGGGAGACTGTCCCTGTCTGCTCCGGTTCCGTCCCCGACCTCGGTGACCTTTCAGAATCTGCCGGTAGCGCCGCTATGGCAGACATCAGATGATTGTGCAGGTCATCATACTCCCCTTGATGAGAGTCACCAGAGGCCGAACGTCCGCCTTCGAAACTGCCTCCACCAGACTGACTGCTGGACTGGCTGCTAGGTGATGCCAGTGAAGAGCTGTAAATACAAGTAGGCAAAGTTTAAAAAGCACAAACTTTTCTTTTTTTTACAGCGCAGATGCTGGGCTTCGGCTTAATAAGGAGCAATGTAAAACGTATTATAAATAAAGGAGAATATTCCTGACAACGAGAATGAAAGAAGAGGACAAGCTGGATAAGAAGATAAACACAAACGTGAACAAACCGATTTGTGAGGGGGATGTAAGAATTGTAAGAATTATTATATTACCGTTTAGAGAAATGGCATGAATATTTAACTGTCTGTGTTGGACATTGACTTAGCTATGACAATACCTATGACTGACATTAAACACCCATAGAGAAAACAACTGAAATGAAAGACAAAATGGATTAACAGGATCAGCCATTAACTTGCGCAGATATAAATGTGTGTGTTTCTGTCTGTGCCAGTATGTCTGTAAATATGAATGCATTATCTGTTAGGTCACCATCATATTTAATCTAACACTGTGTTGTCTGATCACAGAGAATTGTTTTTAGAGATCTTGATATATTTTGATCAAACAAGTACAGTAGCATTTGTACACTTCTTTTTTATGTCCGTGTGCAAAATGTGTTTCTTTCAGGATGGTTGGACTGTTAATGATTAAAACGTCTGAGACTGATTTTCTTTTAGTTAGAACAGTATATTCTCCTCGATGTTATTGTTATGTATTTACATAATATGTCAGTACTGATTCTAGACCTGAAACTAATTACAAAGTTTGTGTGTGTATATGTGTGCGTGTGTGTGTTATTTTGCCTAAGCCAAACACATGGAAATATACTGACTGACCAAGTACTTTGAACCAACTGCAAAACAAACATGCTGCACCACCTCCAAATAATACATCCATCTTAATGTTAACACTTCAAACAGCACATTAAGAATTCTTAGATGATTAATTATACAATCATACTTAAATAGTACATTTTCTGCAAGAAAACGGCTTTATTACTGACAACGATTGCTTCACCATGAACAGAGAGAGAGAGAGAGAGAGAGAGAGAGAGAGAGAATAATCATGATCTGCTAATATATATACACAATAATGTACAGAATCAAAAAGAAGCAGAGGACTGCTATGAAATCGCACAATTACATGACTGAAGTAAAAGATCAGCGTAATAAGAAACGAGGAGCATGCTTTTTAACCGTCAAGGTATACTGCACAGCTTTGTTGTGTGAATTAAAACAGATGGCAAAATGAAAACAGCCATTTGTCAAAAGCTACATGCAAAATAAACCGTACAGCCTGAACAAGTCGGCAAGAGCGGAGTGTGCCCGATTGACAGTGTGTGACGAAACTGGCTCCTAGGCGGAGTCGACATTCTTACGTGTGCAAATAGCAAGAAAAAGAGAACCCGATCCCTAGAGTGAGAAAAGATTTATTTATACACAGCTTGCACCACTGCTTACCGATAATACTTAGGGAAGATCCTGATGCAGAAGAGAAATATTAAATGTCAAAGTGAAAATATTCGCCAACGGAGTTCATGCTGCAAATATGTGTGCGCACGTGTGTGTGTGTGTCTGTTCGTCCACAACACGAATTCGTGAACAAAGTGAACTCGATAAGTGTATCTCTTACATTTTACATCCTAATATACCTACTAGGTAAGGTTCTAATGGGAGAAAACATGCGAGGATAGCTATAGCTGACATGGATAGGGAAATTACAGCAATAACATAAATCAGTGAGAAAAGAACAATACAAATTTTGGTTAACATCAGGGCCATAAAGATACTTCATCAAGCAACTACTCTCCAGGCAGGTGGAGTAAACAGTATAATAACAGTATATTACAGTGTTTACTCCAGTGAAAGATAATGTCTAAACCACTCTTAAATAGATTCGGTTAATGTGATTGGAATGTCTTCTTCATGGTTTCATTGACGCCTATTTATGATCATAGAAAATATATCTAACTCAGTTATACAACCAACAGTTTGAGCAATTAAATTGTGTCAGGCCAAATTTTGAGGATAGATTGTATGCTTCAGTAATCATTTTGTCAAAACCAAATTTATGTACAATCTCTGTTCCATATCTTTTGACTTGGCCTTGCTAAAGTTAACATTCAGCTACCTATCAGGTAGAGCAAAGTTGTGTGTATAAGACAGGGAACACACACACACATAAACACACACAGACACCCACACTAACACACACACACGTTACAGTTAATTTGTAAAATAAGGTAATATGTATATTATCTGAAATTTTCAAGTAATATGTCTATTGCTAACTGAGATTTAATTCAGATTTCTTGAAAATTTCACATAATATACATATTACCTGATTATACAGATTAACTGTAACACACACACACACACAAATAAAATGAAAGAGAGTTACTGAGTGATGATGACCAAGTTCAACAGAACAGTCAAAGCAAATTCATAATTTGTAATCTATGGTTGATGAATGAACTAATTACACAAACTGCTACAAAAGGTAGTTATTAGTGAACAACAGTCACATTACAAAAATTTTGATGTTCTTGATGAATTAAAAAAATTCAGGTATGAGCAACAGGCTAAAACTTAATGGTTGTTTCTCCACCTGTGCAATTTCCAGGGAAAAAATGGCAAACAAATTTTTCAACGAAAACAATTCTTCACACCGTGATCACTTATCTATTATGATGTAGCTTGGAATCTAATTTTTTTTTAGGTAATAAAGCTCATTACACATTAATAAAGACATTATTCAAATAATTTCTCTCCTACTACTATTTTATAATTGTTTTAGCGTCATAATAAATAGTTACGTTTTGTAGACAGTTCAAATGGCTTCAACAAGCCTCCCTTTGAATGCAGATATTTAAGCGATAAGCCATATATTAAACCCCAACACATCATACACCATTCCAAATAAAACATGTTGAAGTTAAATATGGCTTGTTTCATCATCTAGGTACCGTGATATTCGTAATCATCCGGCAACAATACAGAATGGGTAGACAACATCACTATCTGGTCACGTTACGATCAACATTTTTTTAAACCGAAAACATCATGTAACAAGTTTTTTGTGTATTAAAATCGACTAATAAAATTTAGTTGATGTTAACTGGTTGCATTTGAAACATTGATGATATGACTGAATATAATGAGATATATTCTGATATTGTCGTAATAGTGTAATATATTTCAGAGGAGACTACACTGACATGACTACTTTGATTCATGTAAGCTGGTATGTTATTAGCTGAAGCATGAAAACATTAAATGATTACTTAACCTAATAATAAGTATATATAAACCAACTAAACTTTGGCTTAGTTGTTTATTAACAAAAATAATAAGAGAAACGTGCATACAATCTCTCTCTCTCCACACACAGACACACACACACACACACACACACACACACACACTTATGACGCCTATTAACACAGTGCAAACACAAGCACACAGATACACAGACTCACTTAGGAGAGAGCTGACTGTGTGCTGGAGGTGGTCCTTCATGTTTTAAGGCAACCAAGGGAGCATCCCTGTGTAAGGCTGCTTCTGACCCAGAGATGTAGGTGATACTGAAATCCATCAAAACAAACACATCACAACAAAAGTTTAAGGCAATATTTTGTGTAGAATAAAATTCTACACAAGTCCATATTCTAGATAACATAATAATATAACAATGGCTGAAATGGCAGTTTTTAACGTGGCTGGCAACCTCAAATGAGGGAGAAGCACATGGTCTGTAATGATGATGATTATTTAAGTTAGCCACTAACATTCAGGCTAAATCCATTCTTTCGTGCTTTACAAAGGCGATGATAAAGTGAATGAAAGTGTCACGCGTTTACATGCAGAAAAGCAAACTATTTCACTTGTCAGCTTATTCTCTTTCAATTGAATTAAGCGCCTCTCACTGGGCAAAAAATCGAACATCCATTAACCACATACCGAGCCGGCACTGACCTGATATCGGTGCCCAGTAACTGGGCTCTTCTAAGTATGGCCCTTGCCTGCGAGTTGGTAATCCGTCTCAGGCTCTCATTGTTCACAACGATGATATAGTCACCGATCTTAATACGTCCATCCTTAGCCACAGCACCAAGAGGAGAGATGTTTTTCACCACACACCCATTGATACCTTTATTTACGCTCTCCACAGACAGGCCTACAGTAACGGCAACAGAGTATATGGAATGCCATTAACTATTTATACATTACAGACATTATGAATTACATGATATCTAAGGTACATAACAAAGGATCATCGGTATAATATACAAGCCAAACATATTCTTTGGTTGAAAAGATTGGCAAGGAAACACGTGTAAAGGATAAATGATGATGTGTAAGAACAGATTTTTTTTTAAATTAAAATTTAGAAACATCATTCCCTTCTTACGATTTATTTCCTGGAAGTGCACTGAACTAGAGTTGGATTGCTGTTTAGAAAAACTAG
Organism: Paralvinella palmiformis; assembly: GCA_025642065.1. NCBI lineage: Eukaryota > Metazoa > Annelida > Polychaeta > Terebellida > Alvinellidae > Paralvinella > Paralvinella palmiformis. Next base: position 155,676 of record JAODUP010000310.1, on the reverse strand, counting down.
AATGGTGTCTTAACAAAATAGTAATTCTCATAAAAAATATTTAATCATTACGAAACAATTATGCACACAAATACTACCATAGCCAAAAACCAAATAATATTTAAGCCACAATCAGTCATTTCATAAACTACTAGTTTTGTTCACCTAGTTGATCCGTGCCCTTCTTAATACGGATCGTTTTTTCGAGGGATGCAGGCAGCACGCCACCAGACTCCAGCCCTACTGGTGAGGTCTGTGACCTTGGGCTCAAGGTTGGAGAAGGCACGGGAGAGGCGGAGCGCGGTGAAGCGATCACAGGGCTTGAGGTCATGGAGGACACTGATTTAAGGTCACTTGAGGCTGCCGTCGTTGTGGTAACTGGGGCAGGTGGTAAGTACATTGGTGGGCTTGTCTAAAACATAAAATACGCAGAGGGATGAATATTTTAGTACAGAGTTTAATCTCACTTGCTCATCTTGTTTGTAAACATCCATAATTCAAGAGAACAATTGACAACTGAACATGCGTAACCCCGCACAGTACTTACAGCATTCGCATTCATGTATAATGGTGATGTTACACCTGAAGCAATGGGAGACTGCAGAGCTGGAGACACCTCCATCTCCTGGAAATATTAATAATGGATACCCAGGTTAGGGCGTTGTTAGCAGCTGGATTTAAAAACTGATCGATTATTTCCACAGATAAACTTTTATATACGACAAACTGGGTCTTACAATTACTTTTTTTAACAGTAAACAATATAAAAGAAATGCCTGTTAGATGATTTACAAATTATTTCCAATTTGTTCGGTGAAGAATATGGCTGAAACATTTTAAGTCATAAAAGTTCAGTACTACTGCCACCTGATATATATATATATATATATATATATATATATATATAATTTGTTAGCAAGTCTAGTACAGCATGCAGAACATAAACTAAATGTTAGTGGACAATAAACAAGAAACACCGTGAAGAAGAATAAAACAGAAACACACAACCAAAAATGAACAAACGAAAACAACAAAGGTCAAAACCATTTCAGAAGAAACGAACGAACACGCTAAAGATAGGAAAAGGAAAGTTTAGTTTACAATCAACATGTTTATGTTATTTAGGCTCACGCTGGAGCAGTCTATGGTTAAGTCATCGAACCAGTAATGCTAAATCCTGAGATGCTTCCTATACTTGATAAAACACATTGAGCATGCCAGTTTAGTTGTAACAAGACTGCTAAACATTGAACCGTGTGGCTACAACTGAGTTATGTTATGCTTAAGCGCTCCCCATTCTTTGCTGGAAATGCCAAATGCTCCCGTAGCCATTTCTCACCTGTCTCAAGGGTTTGGGGCTTGTCAGGGGTTTTCCGGGCATAGATTTTTTGGGTGATTTTGGCTTGGGTGGTGGTGCTGGCTTAGGTTTTGTTAGTGCCATCACATCTCCTTCGCTGTGCGTCACACCGAGTCTGGGTGAGGTGACATCACTCTGCTGGGATGATATCGAACTCATCGATGAGGATGGGGTCCTACTCCACGAGGGCGACGACACTCCCATCCTCGGTGAAACCCTCCTCCTCCTGAAGATTTCTGACGGCGAAATTATAGGCCGTGCCATTGACGTTGCCACTTCTGTTGTCGCTGTTATTGGAGAAGCTACTACTTTCTGAATGACTGGCTCGGCATCAGTCAATTTATTAGTAACGGGAGATGTGACATCATCCCCATCATCAACAGATTCTCGTGGAAGGGCACCAGGAGAGGTCAGACCAGAGGCATTCCTGGAGCTATCACTTCCCGGAGACGTCATTCTACTCAGCACCAACTTGTACAAACTTGGACTTGAACCCGCACTGTCTGTGACCACAACAGCCTCTTCTTGTGTGGAGGGAGCCGTCTCAACATGAACCGATGATGAACTCTGTGCCGTAGCAGTCAAAGATCTCCACTCGTCAAGGTAAGCCTTGTCCGATCCGGATGAAGAAGAACTGCCCGATGAGTCCCTGTGGATCTTTTTACAGGGATGTTCCTTGTCGTCTAGAGGACTGATCCCCAACATGTCAAGGGACTGTTTGGCGGATGTTTTAGCCAAGTCTGATGAACTGCTAGAGAGTGAACTCTCAGGCTGCGACAAGAGGCACTCAATTCTCTCACGTGCAGCTTCAGCCTGATTGATTGACAAAGTAAAATATGATCTAAACCCAATGACAGATATAGTCAGTGTGTGTGTGTGTGTGTGTGTGTGCATATATGACATCAATGAATGACTGAAACTGATAACAATCTGTATAGTTTGTGCTCTACAGAAGTGACCCACACACACAGATTCTACTAAATGAAATAAATAAATAAAGCAAATGGAGATTTTATACCAGAGATTATATACCTTGATCTTGAGCCAATCTTGGCTGGTCACATGATCTACAACAGCACTGCCTTGCTGTCAAAAACGAAATCAAATCATGGGCATTGACTTATGAATTCAAGATGCACCGAAACAAATGCGAAAAACAGCGTCGTTGGGAGGGTGAACCCGCCAAACCAAAACAAGCCAGGGTGGCCAGTCAGCATAGACGAGCGCATAACAACTAAGATGACACGTGCCTGATGCTTACACATGCATCTTAGCAGCTCTTCGTGTAAACAGGATGATTAGCCGCGACTGGCAGAGTGACTACAATACAACGCATGCTGGTCACCAACTATCATCGAACATTGCCCACCAGCATCACTGTTATAAGCTCTTTAGCGGAAGTCATGATTCCAACTCATTCTATAGTTAAATAAACAATTAAAGAACAATGTGCTGAGAACACCAGTCAAACTCTGGCTGGTTATCTGATGCCTCGACAATGATCATCACATAACTAAGGTTAATGTGATAGATGCATCACACAGATGCTTTAGTGATAAATGAACCAGGTTGTTTATACTGTAGCTAGGGGGGTTGTAAACAAGAATTCATAGACACTGATGTACACATACATTCAATATAGGAGAGAGAGAGTGAGACAGACAGCGTGAGGTGGGAGACAGGGTACAGCACAGTATAACATCTAAACAAACAACAATTGTGACTAAAACGTGCAAGAAAACGTGTCGCAGAAACATCCACAACCTTCATATAGTATAAAAATGCATTAGTATTAAATAAATTACATCTTATAGTTATTTACTTACTTAAAGCAATTTTATGGGTTCAGATGATAAAATGAGATACATGAAAAACGTCAGAAAAAAGGATCTGACAAGATGATGATGATATATATATATATATATATATATATATTATATATATATATATATATATATATATATATATATACACACATATACAGATTTGCGCTAATTCTCATTCTGACCCTATGGGGTATGCTATTTGGCCTACCTCTTCCTTTTCAGCTTCAGAGTTTTGAGAGGAAGTATCCATGGCAACAGCAAACTGTAATCCTGGCTCGGTTTCCATGACAGCATCTTCATTGGGCAACATGCTGCCAGGAGGGGAGGGGGGTGGCGTATGGGGTGGAGAGATGCTGGGCAGTTCAGGAGGAGGTTTTGCTGGAGGCAAAGCTAATTCACCAGGTGGCAGCACTGCCATGCCAGCTGCCACATCGCCAATGAGTGGCTCTGTTGTGGTTTGTTCAGGCTGCACACAGCCCACCAGACAGAATGGGAGACGAACAAAGAAAGCATAATCAATATATACAGGCACCACCGTAACCATGAAAGAAAAGCAACACAACTCGTATCAGAGTTTTAATTAGTAGTAAAAAAAACACTGATCAAAATGTATCTGTGAAAGCAACCAGTGTGTACAGATACATCTTCAAACATATTTGAGATATATATATATATGTGTGTGTGTGTGTGTGTGTGTGTATATATATATATATATATATATATATATATGCACAAAAGCCATGTTTAATCATTGACTTTGAATGTGTGAAGAAACTAAAAATAATGCAAACAAAACATTAACCAGATTTGATGATATACACTTAAATAGAGGTGAATGAGGGAAAAAACAGTTCATAAGGAACTGTTTTGATTTCTTATTGCGACAAGAAACAAGTCCTACACAAACAGCCGAACATCTTCCGGAGATGGCATCACTGTGATAAACTTACAAAATCGTCAGTACTGCTTTCGCCAATCTCAGGCAGAGGAAGTGGCTTGAAGACGCCAATCAGAACAGGGCCCTGTGGTGCCCCCTTGAGAGCTTGCACAGCTTGGTCTAGAGTGGCATTCTCTAGGTTGATGTCATTGACGAATATGAGTCGGTCTCCGGGAACGAGTCGACCATCCATTTGAGCGATGCCACCCGGCACCAGGCTACGTATGACAATCACAGTCTCTGAAGGATTCAGTGGATCCTGAAGAAAGAAATTAGCCAACAGTGTCAACTATCTACAACAAGTCGTTTTATAAAGCGAGGTTAATTTCTCTCTGTTCTAACACTAAAATAAGAATACAGAATTTTAATCCTTGAACTGATTTTTATCTTTCAGTTAGATCTACTCGTGTTACTACTAAACAGTCAATTTAATTCACATTTATCAGTGACAGTTTTCTATTTTAATCTGTTTCATTCCATGTTTAAAAAACATAAAACTGTGAGTACTAGCAATAATCTACAATTATAACTTGATTAGGTGTCTTCGTAGTTGGTTTTACGTATAAATATCGCTGATGTCTTTGGCTGTGAAATCAGTTCTACATACACGTATCACCACCAATAACTCAACGTTCTTGATAATTTCAACATGGCAGGTCAAAAAGAAAATGCAATTTTTCTAAAAATAAAATCTTTTAAAGTTTTAAATTCTGCCTCGTCTTATATTCAAGTTAGACAGTTTCCTGCGATATTGACTGATATGCTGACCCTGTCTTATATACGAGATTAACTTGTACGCGGGTATATATGGCAATAATGGTATGATTAAATGAAGGACACAATAGACTAATGCATTATATTAACAGTGGCTGTGATAATGGTAAACTAATAATTTCTCCAAATAATTGATTGATGTTTTATGGCGACTTTTGTGTGCACGGTAGGCTAAATGGGCCGAGCGACTTCCAAAGGTAATGAATCAAAGTCAAAGGTGAAACACCCTTCAGACATGTCCACACTGAGATTCGAACTCAGGCGGTAGTGATCCAAAACTCTACTGTTAGACCATGGAGGCGCCCAAATAATTTTGCTTGGAGTCTTCTTTTGGTAATTACTATAGCAGTACAGATGTCCACACCAAACTACACTCAAGGTTAAACTAACCTACAAACAAATATATGCAAGATATGTGTAACATTAATCCAAACATAACAATGTCCACAGATGGATGGAGTGTGTGCAAGTGATCAACGCTGACTTTGTCAGAGAACCTGCTTTCAGTTTTCAGCTTATATTCGCTTTATGTGTTATTGCGGATTTTACTGGTGCTCTTCTCTCCCATGGCAGGTTGCTCAACTATCCAAGTTCAAGGAAGGTGGTGGTCTTGGTATAAGTCTTGAGGGTACGGTCGATGTGGAGAATGGTGTGGAGAACAAGAGCAATGTGGAACCTTTTCGTTTATTTATTTGAAAAGTGGATAATAACGGTTTTAGCATCCAGCAATGCTATTCTGGGCCAAAAAGTGGGTTTGTTTCATCGCAATATTAAAATATGAATACTGAGATTAACATGTACAGCTAGATGTCTATATAGGAGCACACGTCTATTGGTTATTAAGAATAAATATTTTTTGCTTCCTGCTAAAATGTGGAAACATTATATGGTACATCTCTGATGCTTTGGCCATCTACATTTTATGTTGAAAATTTTTTTAGCATCAGTTTCATTTGTGAAAGTCAAATAATCTGTGAATTCCTTTTAATACGACATCTGCATTCCAAAATAAACTTACCTGGTAATCCAGTATGCTGAAGCCAAGGCCTCTCTCTCCCTTCACTAACTCGATAACAGTAGGCTCACTGCTCCACATGGCAAATCCTGCCAGTGGTTCGAGTGACCGGCATTTTATTCGATTGAGCGCGGATTCATTCAAGAGATAACTGGACACAGGCAGATCCTGATCCGATTTGGCTTTGAAGAGTCTTTCTGTAGCAGGTGAGAGCGGTGCCACGCCCGCTCCCGAGTTGGCAGCACCAGGACGATCATTGTTTTGGAAGAGCGTTTCAGCCGTAGACTGTGCATAGGTTGAGTCTAAGAGTTCAGCTTGAGCATTATATCGGCGGGCACAAACTATACGCACATGCTGTGGCAGTTCCTTGAGCACTTTCACCACATCCTTGTGGTTTAGACCGAGCAGTCTTATATCATTCACCTTTTGATATAAACAACAAAATAAAAGTTATGACGATAGTTCACAAACAAATTAGTTTAATATAAAGTCAAGCACACACACACACATATATGGTATATATCTACGTATATATCTAATGAGTGCACGAATGAATCTGTGTGTTTGTCTGAGTGTATGTGATTGCTACAAATAAAAAGACATCGTATTTGTGGTTATGAATTTTTTACTCATACAGAGCTGATCACAGACCTCGAGCAGCTCATCTCCACCATTCAGCTTCCCATTAAGACCAACCGGACCATCTTCTAAGACACATCGTATATAGTGATGTGGTCGCTTCTCCACACCATTCTCCACATCGACCGTACCCTCAAGACTTATACCAAGACCACCACCTTCCTTGAACTTGGATAGTTGAGCAACCTGCCATGGGAGAGAAGAGCACCAGTAAAATCCGCAATAACACATAAAGCGAATATAAGCTGAAAACTGAAAGCAGGTTCTCTGACAAAGTCAGCGTTGATCACTTGCACACACTCCATCCATTTTATGACGAACAATTACTTACGACAATCTCGAACCCATCTCCTACTTGCTCCTTCCACTGAGCTACGATTGCAGCTTCGACATCAGGTGACAATTCTCCACCTGAGGGACAGAAACAAATTATATAAATTTGCTCAAACCGTGGCTGTTGATTCGCGGCATTAATCCCTACAGAGATCGACTCTATAACTGTAGTCGGGCCCAATCATGGACATTTCGCGCAGGAACCAGTACTGATAAAGCCGGTAAAGAGATAAGAGACGTCGCAGTTCCATTACTTACTGTAAAGATTAGCTGCCTCTTGTGTCCTGATGTCTTCTAGAGTTAAGGCGTCAGCACCAATACCTAAAGAGCCTTCAGTCTGACCTACAGTCAACACGATGTTAAAACTTACGTCACAAATTGGTATAGATCTAAGTACATGAATCATCATCTAAATATATATTTATGGTTTTATATTTTAGTATTATTAGAGTCAAAATCAACAATAGGAGGTAAGAAAGAGAAGATGTTCGTGAATTGTTGAAAACATTTTTTGGGAAATAAAACTTTTCATGAACAGTCCAACACAAATATGGCGGAAATATACATTATTATTTACTTTGCAATCTATTAATATTTCTTACAGATGATAGCAATGTAATCAATGATTATTTGTGTGTGTGTGTGTGTGTGTGTGTGTGTGTATAAACCACTGATTGGAGGAGAGGTGTCCGAAATGTACTGTGGCAGTGTTAAGTAAAAACGAGCAAAAAACATCAACATGCAAAACTTAAGACTACCTGATATCATGCAATGGGTTGTGAATGTATTTTAAAGAAAAACGCAGGTAATCACGCAACTAAGTATATTGGTTCTGCGACACACAAAGAGCATCAGCAGACTGATTGATACGCTTGACATTTGCACAAAACAAGGACATAAATACAAAATTACTGTGCCACAAATGGTCAAACAATTCCAAATTCACAATGTGTGTTACAGAACAAGAGAAATGTAGAATGATTAAGGATGCAGCTGAGAAGATGCTTGCTCGCCTGTCACCGTACAATGGAGCAACTCCAGCCTACGTCAGTAAATGTTGTTAAGCAATGAAATACCCATTCACCAACAATTACACGATTGTTCTCCAAACACCATGAGGAAATACAAAGTTATATATATATATATATCAATCAATCAAAGGGTTAACAACACAACTGTAGAGTTTGTGATGTCATAACACAGTCCATAAAGAGCATGTTGATTAAGTGTAATATTGAAAAGAAACCATTAAGTCAGAAGATATATTAATGAAGCAGTTGATTATTGACTTGACTTGGTGGTAATACATGGCTGAGACTCTTGAATTAGTATTGAAGCAAATAAGAATTGAGTCATTTAGCCTTGGCACTTGTCAGACGCAGGACATCTGTCTAAGGAAACAAAACCCACAAATACAGCTGTGAGCTTGATTCGAACCCATGACTTCAATGCAATGTACCATCAGAACTCCTTGAACGCATGTGCGTGCGCGCACACACACACACACACACACAAACACACACACACGCACAATCTTATGAGGGAAAACGGAAAGACCATTATACACATATCAGCTCACCCAATTTCCCACGAGAAATCATTAAGAAACAAGGTACAAGGAAATATACAGGACCCACACCAGCATTAAATATTCAAACATGGAAGTCACTGTATAGTAAAGTGTTTGTTGTTGAAGAAATTTGTTTATGTTTGCAAATCTCCCCCCCCCCCATCCAACTAGGGTAACATGGATGTAGGTGTGGCCAGCAACAGTATGGTGAAAACAATAGAGGAATTTTGAATCAGAATGCGTGCACACGCACACACAAACACACACACACACAGATTCATAATATCATCTCAGTAGTATAGATTACTCACATACTATTTACAATAATATGCTGAATTATATGCTGATATTTCAGTGCTTAAATTAATCTCAGACTGGAGAATGCTCCAACAGAAAATAATCTTTTGTCGAACTGAAGGAAGACAAATGAAGCTAGCAATGATATTGACCAGTCTCTCACTTCTAGACAGTGATAACATCATATTTATTAAACTTGGCTAGTTCATATTATGATCAACACGCAGCCTATATACGAGCACTAACCCCATGATGTTGCGATCAAACAGCCGTAGAATCAATTTAAAAACGTTAAATTTAAAAAACTAAAATCTGTACATCTGATCATTGAACCACTGAGCTTGTGATTGTAATACAATAATGACTGACCGACTAGAATGACCACACGTGGATGAGTGAAAGCTTTGTTTCAGCAAAAGCACACCTTGGACATAATGCTGAGGGGTGACTACAGTGACAAACGTGTCACAAACATGAGGAATGCTGGTGGTTCGAACCCACGAGTCTGGAACTTTGCAGTACAATGCTCTACCAACTGCACCATCAGAGTGCACAACTCTATTTTATAAAGAAGTTAATGTGAACAGTCAACCTCTTCAGTAGGGAATAGAGTAGAAGACCCCTTACAAAAAGTAAGCAGCAGCTCACCTAAGGTGGCCTGTCAAAACACAGTGATGCCATTGCCGCAGCATTCCTGGAGGGAGGTATGGATGCGGAGAGGGGGAGGGTGAAAGTGAAAGGTTGGCTGTAGGGTCTTGGTAGCCACACTAACACAGTAGTATTTGGTGCATTCTAGACCACTTTTTCACCAAAACCAAAGTAGCCCACCGATTTTCTGTGGGTAAAATAGGTGACGAGGGACTGTAAAATAGATGACGTATTATAATAATAATAATAATATGTGATATTTATATAGCCCCCTATTCAGCTAGAAGCTGCTCTAAGGCACTTTACAATATTATTATCCCCGACTCAGACCTGTTTCCACCCAGCATATTATCTCAACTCCCAAGGAAGCATACAACGCATGCTGCCATTATAGGCGCAAATCGTTACTCAAACGCGTAGCCATCGCGTCCTGTCGGGTACTCCTTTTTCATGGATGAGTGAAACCCTGTCGCCACACGACGGCATTGCAGCTCACGGGGGCCTCAAAACCATGACCATTCGGCCACGAGTCCCATGCTCTAACTATCTGCGCTATCACGTCGGCTGCTATTGAAAAGGCTGACAGTGAAGGCAGAGTACTGGCTAACACCATGTACATTGAACAGCTGGCTAACATCAGTTCAAACTATATGATATTGTTTTCCATTTATAGTTATTTCTGGTATTCAGGGTGGGTGTAAGTCAATTTATGAGGGCGCCTCAATGGTCTAGTGGTAGCGTGTTTGACCACGGATCACTGCCACCCGTGTTTGAATCTTGGCATGTGGGCATATCTGAGGGTTGTTTCATCCATGACTTTGCTTCATTACCTTTGGGGGTCGTTCGGCCCATTTAGCCCACCACATGCACAAAAGTGGCCGTGAAACACCAATCATCATTATCATCATCAGTCAATTTATGTCTAGCCCCATGTATCACAATATATTGATATAGATATCGTAAACATAGCTGAAAAACTTTAATTCGCTACTTTTGTGTAAAGTTTGAAAAATTTAAATAACCAAAAGTAAAATGGGCACTTTTATAAAACAATTTAACTAGTAATTCCATCTGTTAAATAAAGAAATGAAGGCACAATCAATGAAAAAAAGGATATATACAGATAGATAACAATGAAATAAATGGTTTCAGTTCAAAACTTGAAGAAAAAGACTGAGATTCAAAATGTTGTGTTTACCTGCAAGTGAGACATAAATTAAATTTGTGGTAAAACTATCAACAAAATGCATCTGCACGTCATGGGAATGTCAATCATAACGCTGTCATTCATCATGCGTGGCTACTGAGAGTTAAATTCTACCTACTACAAGGCAAGATCAACAAAAATGAAGCTTAATCACACCACGAAAATCCCGAACAAAGCTACCATCAACAGGAGCCCTAACAGCGAGGAACAATTCCCAAAACAAACCTTCGCGTTATCAGCCCACAGCAAAGTGCAAAAGGAGGATGGCATACATTATGTACAATAAGGCCAAAGAGAAAAGTGCATTACAGACGAAGAACAATGACGTCCCAAACCGGACAGAAGCCATGTACAGTTAAGAGTGCGCAGGATCAGAAGGAAACGGCAGCCACGAAGCTGGAAACCACCTGCTCGGTGCAGACGGTCAGACATACCATTGTTCGCATATTGGCTTGAGTGCGAATCGCTAGAATTGAGCAAGTGCGACTGCAGCTGAGATGAGCTGGCATTGTCAGCAGGGTGCCTGAATGTGTTTTGATATGTGCTGCCCTCCTGTGGCGGGCGTTGATCGATGGCGGAAGGATTTGTTTGCTCAGAGACATGTATGTCTCCTGGCGACAATGACAACTCAAAGATCTGTGGCGATGAGTGGACTGGAGAAACAGAAAACATCTATTAGCAAACCATAACGAAAAGACAGTTCACTTTTACATTTAAGTAATAAACTTGCAAAAACATGCATGAGTCCACATACACTGAACACCTGCAAATTCATGATCATGCAAAAACTATTTGTTAAAAACAATTATAGTAAATTATATATATATATATATATATATATATATATATATATATACACACACACACGCACACACATACACACAGAGTAAAACATGCATTAACATGCAGGTGTTAGCTCTAATAAATATTATATAGTATTTTTGCTATACTATTACCCTATTTCCAAAGGTTAGAAGTATTTTATCAGTTAGTCTTAAAATTACAGATGAAAGTGGATTATGACATCAAAAGAGTTTGAAATATGACAACATCTACAGAGATATAGAGTACGGACCGCAAGCAGTTTACAATCTCACCAGCTGGACGACAGCACTTACTGATATATTGTTGGAGCTGGTCATACTTTGGCCCGTGTTTGTAGCGGGCTAGTTTTAACCTGACCACTTGGCCGGTGTTCCTGAGCACCTCGACGGCTTGTTGATTACTGAAGCCTTCTAGTGTTTGATTGTCAACCTGTTAGTACAAGTTATATATTAACGATGCCGGTCAAACCAAGCACAATGTTGCAGCTGTAATGTTTAACATCATAGGGCAAATGTGTATCTATGAACACAATAACAGATTTGGCGAGATGATGCATGGTTAAGCTCATCTTGTGTGTGTGTGTGTGTGTATATATATATATATATATATATATATATATATATAGAGAGAGAGAGAGAGGGGGGGGTGGACAGCCTGGTTTGTTAAGGCAGAACTGGAAATTAACACACATACACACAAATGCTTAGTTGCACAGTCACAATCACATGGATGCACAAACTTACAGCAATGATCTGATCATTAAGTTGTATACGACCATCAAGGGCTGCTGCACTCCCCTCTGATATACTCCGTACAAATATCCCTGATAGTTCATCTGTTTGGTACATAACGTTAAAGAAGAAGTTGAGAACATTTGGACATATACCATGGAAATCATGCTATGTTAAGTATCAATTTCATCACATCTATTATTAATAACACAGCTTTATGTACCGGCCACACACACACACACACACAGACACACACAGAGTGAGAGAGAGAGAGAGAGAGCATTATATCTTTTATTATATTTCATTCTTACAATCCAAAATAAACATGCTTTTAAGAGTATTTGTTGATGGCCGATGTAAGAAATACATCCCATTTACTGGTAACTGGCAGCAAGGTCATTACTGGATGAAATGAAAAGCGTTTGTTTGTGGTAAATTAAATGCAAGAGAAGGTTATCAATAGATTGCGTTGAGTCAACATGGTGCTGCCAGCAGAGTACCTCATTAAGCAACCCCATGCAGCACTCCATCATTATAAAAGATGTACCTCAGTAAGGATTTATAACAAGGTCTAAAATCTCATACATTACTCAGAAGACGTCCATGCTGGCATCATAAAAACACACCAGGGTACGGGGTCGAGCAACTAGTGATGTGTAAATCGATAAGCCTGGGTTGTGGTGAGGACATTGTTGGGTTTATTAATATAATGCCAGGCCACATTACTGTCATGTGGAGTGGCTCAGCACAATACTGATCTTCATGCTTATTGCTAACACGAACGGACATTAGATCTACAGCAATTGGCTGGCACTGGGATTTACTCAAGTGGTTTGGCTTAATAATCTGAGAACACCTAGAAAATAACAAAGCTATTGGTTGGGATATTAAATATGAAAAAGCCGCAAAAAATGTGTATGATTACTGAGGGTAATGAAAAAGTGAACAATTTTCTACAGCTAGATCATTCAGGGACATATTATGATAGAAAACACTGTTAAGGGGATCCTAACATCAAAGTGATGAAAGGGCAATCAGGGCCACAAAAAAGCTGGCCCTTGAGTCATGTAGAGGCAATATTAGAGAAGATGTATTTGTGCTCTCTCTCTCTCTCTCCACACACACACACACACACACACACACACACACACACACACACATACATATACCCCCCCATACACACACAGTGTAGACTTTTCCAGGCAGTTTGTGACGCAGCAGTATTACACACACACACACACACACACACACACACACACACAGACGTTTACCAGCATCTTTGTCCCCCACGTATCCTGCTATTGTTATGCCGAGTCCCTGCGTGTCCTTTACCAATTCCACCTCAAAATGTTCCTCTTCTGGTGGCATCAACACCATCTGGGCTCCTTCTGGTAGGTTACCCTCTACATCCTGGTGGCAAATTAGAAAAAGACAAATATTCTAAAGTGGCAGAAGAATCAGACCGGAAACAAAGGTGTATACCTTTGTACCCGAGTATGGAAACCATAAATAAAAATAAATAAAATAAAAACACTGGCTATAACCTACTGGCACTAAACTGGCAGTAATTAGTGAGCACGACAGTAACAAGCGGATATCACTCGAATCACAAATGAAGTACGACACAGTTTACTGAGAGCTGCCCAACGGTTGGAGATTTAACTGACTAAACATAATTAAAAAAATTCAGTTAAAACATGCTTGGGCCAAATAAATAATGTGTTGTTTTTCCAGTAACGAGCTTTTACAAAAGTGGGTAGGTAGGTAGGTTTATCAGTTTATTTTATTTTTATTTCTGCAACACGTGATCGCGAGGTGATTCGTACACATATTACATAAAATAGACCACTTGTGGACATATATAAGTAAGTAACACGCTGCACGCCGCTTGGGGGACCCGACCTTTTCCCGCCCGCGTGGGGAGATTGGCATTTATTTCTGAAATCTCGTGTGAAATATTGTGGTACTTTGATAATCTTGTGAGTTTTACGAAATCTCACGAGATTTCAAGGAAACAAACCCAAAATAGACACTCGAAAAATAAAATAAAAAGTTTGATTTAGCAAACTTCTACGGTCGGTCGGGTTACGGGAAACACAAAACGTTTTTTTATTCCGCCTTAGGTCCTTTAGTGGTATTTGTATTTGTTAACAAATGCATCTATGATGTGGATACAATCAAGAACCATGTGAAGATTTAGCGGATTAATTAATAAAGGGTTCCAGGTTGCGTCCAGGTTCGAGCACACAAGTTGGCACCGGGTAGTCTTCAATTTCGTTTATGATATGTAATAAAACCGACATAATCTGCGACCAAATGTCGGCATCGTATTACTGCTCAACACCAGCTCACAATCAGTAATAAAGCCTTTACGCTGATTCCCATGAACACAATTCTTCGAGCATTTGTTAGCTACGGTTGGCCATAATTAATTGCACAAGATGATTGCCCCCAACCAATTTAAGAAATCTTTGCGGAAGCCTGCGGTTAATTTAAAAAAAGACGATGACATCCATGAACAGAATCTAGATGATGTTTAGTAATGCAATTCTAGATAGTTCCATTCTGCAACTACGCAAGTACAGCGAAGTCGATGTGCTTGATACCGTTTTGTTTTTCTAGTACCTCACTTCCGCAACACTCTGAGGCCTCCTTACAGTGTCAGTAGTTCCCGTCTAATTGTAACTGAGACGGACGAAGAGGGAAAGAACCATTCCAAAACAATGTAAGACGATGCTAAACACTGCCAGTGAGGCATCATAAACTCGGTGAACGACCACAGGCTATATAAATCACTGCTGACAGAATTGGTGTCCGGACAGTGGGTCACAGAAAATTATCAACCAGTCAGCTTTCTAATCGAACTTCAATTTTGCTCTTTAAGGTACCAACTTCTCCGGTTCCGTACAGTTGCTACGCACTCTCTCATTACGTCAGGACATCGGCCAGCTGATATTGAGGCATACTCTCTCTGGTACCGATGTCCTTTTTTGAGGAATGCTCTCTTCTGGCAACACCATCACACGTACAGATGACAACACTTAAGATAGTGTAAAGGACCTATCGCTTGAAATATTTGCTAACAAACGGGCTAAAGACCCCGGGGGACGTCAAGGTACTGGTGTTGACCCACAAATGCACAGCTTTCCCGGCAATAGCATCACTGGTGTCGATCACTAGCTCTATGTTGCCATCATCATCATCATTATCGCTCTCTCTCTCTCTCTCTCTGCCACCACCACCATCATCATCATCATCATCATCATCTCTCTCGTTCTTTCTCTCTCTCTCTCTCCCTCTCTCTCTGCCACCACCACCACCATCATCATCATCTCTCTCTCTCTCTCTATCTATCTCTCTATCTCTATGTGTGTGTTTGTGTGTGACTGTGTGTGTGTGTGTGTGTTACTCTGTGTGGGTGTGTGTGGCCAAAATCTGGCTAATGAATTCCACACCAGCAAGATTCAGATCTCCACCGGGATCCGAGCAAGCCTTGACATGGCGCAATATCTGTAGCATACACATGCCAAAATGTGTCATGATGATAAATGCCAACACATACCGAAAACGGTGACGCTAAATGTGACGCTCTGTCCCTCCGTGTATTCAGCAGGGGCAACAAAAGATGACAGGAAGTGACTAATAATGAATTAAGGGCCAACCGACTGATTCGAGTTGGATCAATTAGTTAACAATGCGCTCGAGTGCCAACCCGGTTAGCTTCAATCACAATGGCCATAATTAGGCTCTTGGTTAGGCGGTGCCACGCATCGGAATACTCGAACGAGAATCTACTTCATCATGCATTCGCGAAGCAAGTTGAATAGGACGACGAATTTCTGTACCGACTATTGATCTGTGTCCAGTTCTACGTGGGCATCAAAAATGCCCGAGAAAGCTTCAATGACGGTAGTATAATGCCATTAAATGAAGACCTATCTGATTCTGCACTTGACTGTTATGTTTGTTCCTGTACATGGCGAGTTAGCATCTAACATCGCGCATCGAGGCAGAGCGATAAAATCTTTATGTGCAGATGGGTCACGTGCACGAGTAATGTATTATGTCAGGCTGAATATCATTATGGGACAGAATTACGGACACCCACGCACGTACGCACACACACACACCCACACACACAAATAAATGAAGTCTTTCCTTGTTTAGCTGTATCATTAATACCAGGATATACTAAACAACATCAAAAACACTAATGTTTCTATTTCTAACACGCACGCAGACACACACACGCATGCACATACGCACAGACATACACACACACACACATATATATATATATATATATATATATACACACACACACATATACACACAAACATAAACATGCAGGCATGCACTAATACATTTATTCACTGGATGTAGTATCTATGTTCTCATCATAATTCCGTTGGTACTGGCAAACAGAAATGGAAACTGGATTGGATCAATTTGAAACTGAAATTGGAACTGATAAATCCATAAAGCATCACCTAGATGCTGCAATAAGGACTTGTCATAACTGGTTCCTTGGATATGTATTGTTTCGTGGAGCGATCAACAACAAAAAACAGTACCAGCACCATTTAGCAACATTCAGATTACTCTGTACATCCAACTGTCATAACATAAATAGAACTCACAGCAGACGATTAAACAATAAACTGCCAGTGAATTGACAGACTGGAACCGACTGCTTCGCAGGAAATGGCTAACAATCATGTGTGATGTGATTTTTCAAGTGGAATACCGACCTGTGGTATTTCAGCGAGACATTCGGCTCCTAGCGGCTGCTGCTGCTGCTGCGTTACGGCAGCGATCATCTCGACCATGTTGCGCAGATGTTCGTCTAACTGATGCGTTGGAATGATGGGAGCATGGGGCGGCGGTGCCGCTGTGATCTCGGCAATAGCCCGTGCAATGATGAGGCGAACGTGTGCGCCAGATTGGCGCAGGACGGTCGCTACCTGTTCTGACCCCATCCCACGAACGTTAACATCTCCAATTTGGAGAATGTGATCGCCGCTGCGTAACCTACCATCCTGTAAAATATAATATTATATAAACACACATGGACACACACACACACACACACACACACACACACACGACCAATTTTAACAACCCAGGCAGTTATTAATTTCGAGACCTTTGTGTTATGCTGGCCATTGTTTGAGACTGAAACCCTTATTTGAAAGCATGATGCCCATGTTATACCCAAAACCCTCCAGCTATCTAAAAAAATGCCTCATCTTCAGGCTATCAATTGATTAACTGTAATTTAGAATGACTGGTGCTGATTGGGTAATAACTAAAATGAAAGCGAACTTAGTCGGCGATGTGGTGATTAGGGCCGAATAAGACAACTGGAGAGGAAAAACCTGAAAGCCACAGCTTTATCTAGTGTGTTGTTTCTCATAGTTCGCCACGTACTGATTGGATAAGAACTCAAATGAAGGCGGGTTTAGTGCAAGGAATTAGATTAGCGTAACAACAAAAACAAGTGAAACTCACACCTTTTTAAAACCAGTTGTTCTTAGTCCTTTTTGTCCAAGTGCTGACTGGTGTCAACTAAAATGAAGGTGGGCTTAATCTGCCTTGTACTGATTATCATGGTAATCGGAGAATTGAAAGGGAGCGGGGGGGGGGGGGATGACAACTGAACCCACAGGTTTATCTATTGATGTTTTACATTTCATGGTTTACCGTGTATTTGTTTGATAAGAACTAAAATAAAGGTACTGGTGAGACATTACACATGTCTCAGCAAGAAAAGTCGCCACTCTGGATTCAGTCCCCTGAAGAAACGTCCAGAGTTTGAATTCACGGTTCGAGATTCTCTGTGCCTGTGCCTTATTATACACAGCTAAAACACGCACGCACGCACGCACGCACGCACGCAAACATACACATTACATACGCACACATTACACACACACAATTACCTAAATTACTATACAAACACTTGTGTGTGTATGTATTCGTGTGTGCGCGTCAACATGCATACGTGCAAGCATATGAACATGTGCGCATAGGCCTCCTTGAAGGCGAAATCTCCTCTCGGTGCGGTAAACGTAAGACTATTATTAGGTGATGATAAATATTTTAACCGGCCATCAGTCAGCCAGCTGTCTGTTAAACAAAGCCGAGAATGACAGAAGACATAATGGGAGTTTACGTTCAATAAATTATTAGCGAGCTCCTCAGGTCTATAGTCAGTCACCCGAGAGATAAGCTGCGCAGCGCGTCACGTTGCCGTAAAGCGCTGTAGTAGATCGCCGTAAGAACCGAGTCTCTGGCACATCAAAAGAGCTATTAACGGCAATGCCATCTTACCCTGTCCGCTACTCCTCCTGGCAGTATGGTCTTCACAACAACTCCGGTACTTTTACCTCCGATAATGCCAAAGCCGAGCCCGGATCCGTCATTCAACAGATCGATAACTTCAAGCTGAGTCCATTCTGTATTTAACTGAAAAATACAACACGTCACACATACAATAAGCGAACAGCGTACGACTAACTGGAGTGCTGAGGATGGTCAAAGTCGGCTGGTGTCGGTCTAAAAGTTACCGATGAGAGATGATGATGATGAATAAAGACGGCAATGATCAGTTGGGTATAAAGAATATGATCGCAAAAATTAGGATAGCAATTAACGAGAGGAACCACCCAGGAAATGGTGTCAGTATTAACGTTGGACGAACGCTGAACCATCTTAGAGAGGCCGCCGCATTGGACAGAATGAGTAAATAAACAGAAGTATGAAAAAACCCCACTAATGGTCTTGTGATGTCCGAGGTAGATATCTCTTATAGCAACTGTCAGAGGTGGCACATTTCTACAGGTGCATCCACCCACTGCTCTTGTCACACACACACACACACACACACACACACGCGCGCGCGCGCCCACGCACACACAGAGCCAAATTATGTTTCCCATCTATGAACCCTTCATTGATGATAACCCGATATAGTAATGGCTCGCTCATATTATCCACCATACCGGCGCTAGATATTAATGAAGACTTAAAAACATCCGCGAATACGGCTGCCGGATGAAAGAAGCCGACGTCAGCTAACAGATAAATGGGACCAGAACCACTAAACATCAAGACCAATCATTCCTACTGGTTGACTCCCACACATCAGATAACCGAGAGAAAATAAACTCACGCTGTGACAAGTCGACGACAGGAGTCTCCCGATTAGTACATCCATAGAAAATCCTCTACCGGGCAGAGGTCGTGACCTTCGTCATCATCATCGGGAAAAACAGTCGCACACCGCACGAAGATCCCGACACGACAACGGCGCGGTCATTATCGGCCGAATTAATCAGCGACGAGTTCAATTCCATTGGATCCACAGCATCTAATCCAATTCGCGTCGTTGAGGGAAACCAGCACCGACAGCATTCGGTGTGCCGCACGTGAACCAATACAACCCACGACGACGTCCTGAACTGTTGCATCAATCAGTGAGCTAAACATTTCTAGTGAATATCAATCAATGGCAGTCAACATTTACACTAAACTTGGCACCAGACTCCACCGAACGGCAACAATGTGCGATGTTGCTGCAGCTGTACAAGGCAGTCCCGCGAAAGAGGAGGCGATGGACTATGAGATGCTGTTGTTGTTGTTGTTGTGATTGCTGTCATCCATCGTTATTTGCCACGGTATGGTTTAATAACGTGGCCACACTGGCGCACACACACACACATACTGGCATGGCCGACGGATGACCAGCTCGGACGGACACCGTGCCCGTGCGATTCCATCGTACATAATCAATTTCAATATGCCGACGAGCTGTATGGCAAACCAATCATATGGGAAACAAACCTTGCCGAGCTTATAATACGCCGACCCCTGGCTCGGAATGATCCACAAATGAAGTGGCTCCATTTCCTCGATATCGGCCATCAAATATGTTTATAAGGGGCACCACAGTTCTATTTGGCCACCATCTATTAAGTTGTGAGATGAATGCATGGAGTTAAGTTGTGAGATGAATGCATGGAGCGGCCTCCGTATGAAGAGAACGCCGGCCAATACTTTAAAATAGATCATTTATAAATACGGTAACGATATTATTTCCCTTCAGTCGGAGAGTCGATGAGAACGTTTGCCACCATGGAGATGAAATGTCGCTGAATCTCAACACGGGCAGCTGATTAGATTTCACTAAAACTGCGGACGAAATGCGAATCACTTTAAGGCTAAAATCGCCACTCAACGGAATAAATATTCAACGTGCTGCTGAATATTGTCCGATTGTAAAATCAATGCAAAAATAGGGATCATAATACAGCCCCCATATCAATTCTGCATTCCACGCTTGTACAAGATTACACTCAATTGAACATCAGCTCACCTGAAGCAACCGAACTGAACCTTCCTCCATTTCCATAACAAATCTATCAAATAAAATGGGCAGAGCTATAATGGTGGATTAAGGATTTTATATCCGAGAAGCTATTTCTCAATGCTGAGGACAAGCCTAGATTAGACTGTTAACAGGCTCAGCTCTAACATTGTAAGGACACCAAGGGGCAACACCAGGGGGCAGGGGCAGGCATGGACGACAAACTGGAATTGGCCTGAACATCCAAGGCAATCCCTGATACAAACCACTGCCAAATGGAATCAAATCTTCAAGGATGCTAACCAGTCATAGAACTGATGTTCCAAAGAGAGCTGAGGGTGGGATGGGTTTGGGTACGGTGGAGTAACACCTAAACCGAAAGAAAATGTTTTCAACGTTGATGTATATCGTCAAGATTGGAACGACTGGAGAAGGCAACATACAGAACTATGTGCAATATGGCATTCTCGGGCCACGCAATTGTAACATCTTTCCATAGATCAGAGAAAGGCTTAGTGATTTTCTCTGCTACCATAAGTCGGCCTTTAATATTCTTGAGAATCTGCTGTTGGAACATGGCATATTAGGTAAGATAAGTCGTATTTTAAACAGGGTCATGTATGAGTGAGGATGGAGGGCCCAGGGAAGATGTGTGTGTGTATATATATATATATATATATATATATATATATATATGTGTGTGTGCGTGTGTGTGTGTATCTGTGAGTGTGTGTGGGTGTGTATGATACTACACAACAGGGAATCAATGGCGTTGTGCCACGGGCCATAGGCTGAATGGTACTAGAACGGGTTATGGGGTCAGAGGCAGCAGAAGTGGACCATCAGCGGAAGGATGGCGAACGACACACACACAAACACACACACACACACACCACAAAGAGAAATAAATTGGCCAATCAATTGTGAGATGATGTACTGAATGGCCATTTGTGGTATGAGAGAAGAGGTCCACTGCTGAGGTAAGCCTGTAGGCTTCATTTCGAGACTTGGGGCAATACGACAACAAGGAGAAGCGGTATGGGCCAGTGCCTGAAAGGTGGTCAGAAAGGTTTAGTCACCGTGAAGATGGATTGATATCGATGGCCACGTGAGGCTTGATCAACTTGGTAAATGAGGGGCAGCTAAAACGTAAATAAACCACTTAAGACACGCACACGGGCGCGCGCACACACACGCACACAACCATACAAATGTATAAAAGAACCCATAGCTTTCTCGTGGATGAATTCCAAAGCTCTGGAAAATAAAGCCGCATTTTAGTGTCAGTAGACTGGGTGGCGTTGAGCTGATACTGGTAGAGACTGATACGCTACATAACCAAAGGCTTTCACAGCATTATGTCCCCCATATTACAGATGTCACTGACACGGCCTGATCTCCTCATTCCATGCCCTGTTCTAGTATGGTCGCTGTTTGCTGCCAGGCTAACTACAAACTTATCCTTAACTAGTCAGATATACAACAAACGTTAGTTGGCCGGCTATCAGCCTTGTGACAGAGTAGATCGGCATTGAGTCAGTAACTAAATGCTGCGGCAGTAGCTATATTATCTGGGGAGATGTGGAAATTATGACAGCAAATTCAGGATCAATAAACCCCTGGAGCCAGTTAACATCCAGGCAATTTTACTGGACACTTTTTTATGTAGAGACATTCTCTATTTTAACTGACTACTTTGTTGATTGTTACAACTCTTAAAACAATGGTTTTCATAATTGGATACACAGTCGTTAATAGTAATTATAATATTACTGTACAACAATCCTGGGACAAGAATTGACAACAGAATAATGATGAGACTCCAAAAGTAAAATGGACAACATTTAGCAAGTTTAAGGACAACAATTGGCAGAGCAAAGGACAATTTCTATCACATTTAGAGAGGCAAATCTCGGTTAGCTTAGGGTAAAAACATTCCAGTATAAAGGTCTGTTTATATGGATACAAATGAATGACATTCAACAACCTGAGAAAGGCTAAATGGGCCGAGCGACCTCCAAAGGTAATGAGGTGAAGTGAAAGATGAAACACGCTTCAGACATGCCCACACCAAAGTTCGAACGCACTACCAGTTGGACCACAGAGGAGCCCCATAAGAAAAGCTTTTATAAAAACTTTTATAACATTTTACACTGTACAACTGCTGAGCAGAAGCAAATGACCGAAAGTGTACACATTATAAAAGGATGGAGATGATTTCTATCAGCTTATTGGGGATATTAAATCAGATAGAAGGCTATCATTAATGCGGAGAAAAGACCCACCATGTCGCGACAGTTAAAAAAAACAAAAAAACTACCATCAGCCAATTTATTCCACAATGGTCCTGAGCACCTTCCCCGGGATGACAATTCGGGATCAATAAACCCCCCGAGAGCTACTTAACATCTATTCAAACTGTACGAGTCAATTTTTACACGGATACAGCCTTCTTCCATTTCAGCAAAATGCTCTTCCGCTCGGTGCATCGCTCGAAACAATCGCACACTCCTGATCGGATGCGTTGCCGTGCCGCGGTTCTCAGGCATTCGCCGAACTCAAACCGACTGGGGATCGACGGTGCTCCCGTCACATATATATTTAATCAGATCGGCGACGAAGATAGTCTAATCACGTAAATGCATAGCACTGCCGCAAAGGTCGAGGGGCTCACGAGTGCCGTGAGTATGTCTAATCCTTCCGACAATCGTCTTACTACACGGATGCTGACTGGAGAGATATGACAGCCGCTGGATGCTCAATAGAGACGTCATGTCTGCCGGGTGACGCGTCCAGGAAATGGCTAACAATATCAGCACGTCATAATCGCCGTCTGATTGACGGGTTGCTATCTGCCACAGATGGGCCCCGATCAACGTTCGGGAACTACCGGGCAGGAGAATGGAGAGAGAGGGAGGGAGGGGGGGGGGGAAATCCCCGGTTACAACGGCGAGGCTCAGCTTAGGATAATATTTATCGAGTATGGGGAGCTGGATACTTGTCAACCTGTGTCAACCGACAAGTCGCCGCCATGGTAAACAGTAATGTGCCGAAACTGTGGACACACACACACGCAGGCACGCACGCACACACACACACATACACACACACGCACGCATACATACAGTCACATATTCCTAACACTTCGTAATGTCTACGTTATTACCTTCGAAGTCATTATGGCTATTAGTCATCAGCACACACAAACACATTACTCAGCCACAACGACAGCCTCTAATATAGAATATAATCAGCAGCTTGGTTGTCATACACATACACACGCATGCATGCACCAATGGGTTATCAGACGTTGCTTTAACATACTAGTGAATATTGTCACGTGTACATAACTCCCTATTTCCACACATCACACTGGCCCTCTGGATCCTAACACATTACACTGATCCCTCCACCCCAACGCATTACAATGATCGTCCCATCCCAATGGATCACCCCCCCCCCCCATTGAAACACATCGCACTAACTCCCACATCCGACATTTCACAGTCACTCCCACATCCCAACATATTACATTAACAAACATCCCAAAATATCACTCCCGGTTCAAACATATCACTCTCACCGTCTGCCCCAAAACATTGCCTTCATAATTTGGCTGTCCCAACATATTACCCTGACTGGCTGTCTGAAGATATCACCATAATTGGTTGTCTCAGCCTATCACCCTAAATGGCTGATCCAACATATCACGATAACTGGGTATCCCAACAAATCATCCTCGTTGATTGTTTTAACATATCATGTTCTGCACTAACTCTTCCCACATACTCTGCTAAGATATTACCCCGACTAGATGTTCCAACATGTGACCCTTACTGGCTGTTTAAACATATCACCCAGACTGGCTGTGCCAGCATATCACCCTCACTGGCTGTCCCAACATACCACCCTCACTGGCTGTCCCAACATACCACCCTCACTGGCTGTTCCAACATATCACCCTCACTGGCTGTCCCAGCATACCACCCTCACTGGCTGTCCCAACATACCACCCTCACTGGCTGTACCAACATATCACCCTAACTGGCTGTCCCAACATATCACCCTCACTGGCTGTCTCAACATACCACTCTCACTGGCTGTCCCAACATATCACCCTCACTGGCTGTCCCAGCGTATCACCCTCACTGGCTGTCCCAGCATACCACTCTCACTGGCTGTCCCAGCATACCACTCTCACTGGCTGTCCCAACATACCAGCCTCACTGGCTGTTCCAAAATATCACCCTCACTGGCTGTCCCAACATATCACCCTGACTGGCTGTCCCAACATACCACTCTCACTGGCTGTCCCAACATATCACACTGACTGATTGTTCCAACACATTACCCTGACTGATTGTTCCAACATATCACCCTGACTGGCTGTCCCAACATATCACCCTGACTGGCTGTCTCTATCATCCACAAACTTACACTGATGAGGATCAGCTTAGAGCAGCTGTCACTATGTAGATAGCTGATAATGGAGTCTTAACTCTATATTGGAGTATAAATAACTGGTGTTTGTTTAACTGGTTATTTATTGGACATGGATAAACAGAGCTTTTGTTAGCTGGTCACAGTATAGTGTTACAGGATGATTGTCTGTATCAGCCGGAATATAGCTCCCTCACACACACACACACACAGCGAGAGAGAGAGAGAGAGAGAGAGGGAGAGAAGTTCCATCTACCTATAGTAGACACAAACATATAATTAGTAAACTGGTAGTGACGTAATCAATATCACAGTGATGGCACTATTAATTGTCATATAATAATAATAGTAATAATAATAATAAATATTACCGATGAGATTGTGCAGTTTAAATATCAGTTAAAATCATCATCAATTATTACTGCTGTTGTCGGTTAGAATACATTTCCAGTTCAGCTGAGATGACGTGGGTATGTTAATATCTTCTTATCATATAACACGCTCCTTCTAAGGTGGCACATGTCTTCTAAAGTGTCATATGTCCTCTAAAGGGTCAAATGTCCTCTAAAGTGTCATATGTACACGTTCATGTGACTTGTCTATTTTAAAAATCATATTTATATTAGTCTGCAATATGTGGAGCTACATTTACAAGAATATATACTTTCATTTTCAGGAAAACAAGAGCTTACCAGTAAAATATGGCTTTTTGATGCCTTAAATCAAATAAAGTAGTGCGTACGCGCGCATGTGTGTGCGCGCGCGCGGTCGTGCCTCTATGTCTGTGTGCACAGACAGCTAAATATGGACCTGACTTGCAGTTACAATATATGCTCACGTTCTGTAATCAAGCATCCCACTCGCATCTAAACACAGACACAGACAGGTTAAATGTAAAGTAGCTCATCTATCTTATCATCACTAAGCTCTACTGGTCAGCTATAGGTCGTCAGACAGAAAGAGACAGGAAATGAATGCCACCAAACCAGTATCTAAAGGTCAGCTCCACGCCAATAGCCCCCCCCCCCCACCTCGCCCCTCATTCTCTCCCTCCGTCTCACCCACATCTACAAGGCTCTAAACGCTTATTAATATCGGAGAATCCTCACCAACTGGGGGCTTTATGCGAAGGCAGACCTCTAAATAGGCGCCTTACTAATATCTTATCTCTGTCATCATCCTCTCAGCTGTTAGTTACGTCTTTAGCGAACCCCCATCCACATCTCTCTCACTCATTTAAAGGCCTAGCCCCACCTCCACTCCTAACCAATTCAATCCGCATGTAATGATTTCATGCAAATAATTAATCGGGCTAAATTTACATCCACCATCACACATTCTACAAGTAAACATCGACAACAACGACAACAGTAACAACAATAACATCATCATCATCATCATCATCATCATAAGAGAGAGAGAGAGAGAGAGAGAGAGAGAGAGTTCCAAATACAAAATGCTTGACCAGACCAACATCTGTGAACCAACGAACAAGACGCGTTCTCCAAAACAGGACGACGACAACAGAACATATCGGGACTGTCGGTAGAACGCTGCCAATAATCGGGTACCCAGTTGAGGGATACATCCAGTGACTGATAGATACCGGCAGGCCGGGCCAGGGCCAGGGCATCATCTGTACGACGGACGGACGGGGCGGGGGACGGGAGGCGGGGGACGGCCGACTGTTAGCCAGCATTATGATAAGACAGTGGAATGAACTGACCCATGACAAATCTCTGCCCGGGAAAGGACAATAACCGTCATAGATCAACGCCAACAATGTGCTTCAGACCAGCGCCCTAAGTGGATGATCAATTACTAGTGGAAAGCCATTAGGAAAAACTGCTAAAATACTGGATATAATAGAGGCGTACTCAATGGGAAGGAGGGGGGGGGGGCTTCGGGTGGAGGATCCAGAAGAACCATTAAACACGTGAGCACGTGTCCGCTCGGAAATGGCCGGGAAGTCGGAAGGTGAGCGAGAGCGAATAAGTGATCGGTTTCGGCTCGACGCCGGTCACACCCGTGACACGGTACGGCCGAGGGGCGGCTTCCCGATGAAACATCGCCAAGACTTAGGCATTAGTCAGAAGCGAGCCCACAACCCGGAGACTCGCGGTGCAGTTCATTAAACACCGAGCTATCAGAGTGCTCGGGGAATTTTGATGGTTAACGGTTGTTAAAAGAGCTCGAACTGGCAACGATAATAGGAGAAAGAAACGCAAAGAAACACCCGAACATTAAAGATTTATAAGATTGTAGCTTTTAATTGGTTTATTCCGCTGCACCGATCGGTTATAAGATCTTCCAGCAACCATAACATATAGTCGCACACTTGTCGAACGGCAACTCTAAGCTCATTCAACAGATGGCAGCATCGTCGAGTGAACTAGTAAAGGGGGTCATCTCAAAGGATAACAGCCTGACAGATCCGTGACACGACGATGATATGACAGAATGCTGAAATCGATATAACAAAATAGCTAACTCGGGGGTTTTCGAAACGCGACGGGTTCTAAGACGACCATACATCGCACAAGACACTCGAACGGTGACGACGTAATACATCTATATACTACTACCTCTTAGTGGTACTACCACGATCACACCCAGCCACACATTCACTAGGTAAGTGATCCACTCATCGGATTATTGCCAGCAAGTGTACCGTAACTCGACATCAATCATGCGTCAGTTGTTTATTAAATTCTGGGC
The DNA here is from genome assembly GCA_025642065.1 of Paralvinella palmiformis. Lineage (NCBI taxonomy): Eukaryota > Metazoa > Annelida > Polychaeta > Terebellida > Alvinellidae > Paralvinella > Paralvinella palmiformis. Next base: position 128,012 of record JAODUP010000310.1, on the reverse strand, counting down.
CAAAACAATTTCCATAGTGCACTCGGTGCCTTTGGCATGCTTCCATTTGATCGTCACATAGCAGCCACTTCTCATCATTGTGGGGGGAAATTCAACCCGGCCTGAAGGTGATATACAATAATTATTCTTACACATAGATAATAATGCGTTGGTATAAACATTTTACTATGAGTCAGTAAATACACCGAAGGACCTGCTCACTTGGTAATTGTTTTTTGCGTTAAAAATGTAAATTTCTTAAAGGAGATGATGACAACTTCACACAACAGGAAATTGGCAGAAAAGATAGACATGTTAATAAGAACACAGGTAAATGTATCCCAATTTATTGGTTTGAGATGAGGAGGCCTGACGTCACACTGTTAATGGAGAACGGTATATACTTCAATATTGACATTACAGTTCTGGATAGACCTGGTTTTAAAAAGGCAATTCAGAAGCGCAGTGAAAGATGAAACACCCGTCTGACATAGCCCGACCAGGTTTTGAACCCAGGTGCTAAAAAACCTGTGGCTAACCACGCTACCCGTTAGGTCATAGAGGTGCCCCGTAGGCCTAGGTTTAGAGCTGAATTAAGATAACAAAATCATATCAACAAAACATATTCGTGGTCAATTGGTCCTAACTGATTAAAACTAACTTTTAGCTAATACAATCATATTCTGTCCCCTTTTCAGATTATTACGCCACATCAAATATTAATACATACACTAGCTTAAATAATCATATGACCATTTGAAAATGTCACCTCAACCTCCTCATCCCGTGAACAACCAAAGAACAAGCTGCTAGTGACGCATGGCATACATCGCAGTCGAGATTGGTTGTTTTTCCCTCAATTTTATTCTTTTAGCATACGGTTTTGCTGTAATCTCAATAGATTTTTTTATCCACATTTCCTATAACCATTCCCACCATATTATAATAAAACTAAAACAGATTTGCCAAATGAGGGTGATAATATGAGAATGTGAATAATAATAGTAACATAAACACAGAGGCACAATTTTAGGTGAAACATGGATGTTTGTTTGTTTCAATCTGCATATTTTCCATATTAAATTTGGGTACCAAATAACTAAAAGGCTGGTAAAAATTAAAACCTTCATGCTAAACATTCAAGATGAGTGTGCAAAGAACCAATTGCAACAAATGTACAATTTATACTTTAGTTTATGTATCTGGGTGCCTACTATTCACATGACATATTCCCTTGGCCTTTTTTTACCACACCATCAAATATGTGATGGGAGAGGAGTATGATGTGAGGATGGCGACCAATCAGTTAACTGATAATACACACAAATTGATATTACCAAAAAATTACGTTTTTAGTTGAGAGATTGATGTATGTTACCGTTCAGCTCACAGTAACATGTAAAATGTCCAAATTCTGACACGTGTTATGAAATTCGTGATTAACTCATATGAAAATATATTAACAGCCTTCAAAATGGAAGTTAAAGACAAAACATGACTATAGTGGAGTACTGGTCTAACGAGACAAGAACTAAGGACGCCCACGTGTATATGATCCAATCAGACAAGAAAAGAAACATATTTATTACGTGTTGACATCACATGAGAATTAAGCGCTTGAAAAGCAGAAATAGGGTCCCACTGGTGCTGCCACCTAGGAAATACTAACATAACAAGTTTGTAACAAATTCAGCTGATAAGACACGCAGATAAAATAACAGTTACTGATAAATTGCCATACTGAGATACCCAGAGTCTGATACCTATATTAAGACAGGCAGACAACTAGACACACAGTGATGCAGATATGTAAGTGGTCTGCTTCAAAACAAAACACTTCTCTTAGTATTCCCATCAGAATTCAATACAAAGTTCACTAACTTTTAACAACAACAACCCCCCCCCCCCGACCTGAATACAAATGTCCTTGATTATTACAGTATCAGCATTTTGTGAAATATTTAACCTGTTGCTTCTGAATAACCCACAAAATGATAAAAAACATATCTAACTAAGATAACTTTTATTGTGCAACTGTTGATTATGCTTATAAAAATATTACCAGATAGCTTTAATATTTGATCAAAGGAAATGATAACTGTGATGGCTTCAGATGAAAATCGGGACACTGTTTAATTCAACGTTAATCACCATTTCTATTTTTTTTAAACTGACTTCTTCAAGAAACAAAATGTTCCCATTTAATTTTTCTGGGTTTCCTCTGACTTTCCAGTCTCAGATGCATATCCCATCTCTAACATGTCCGCCAACATGTAATGAGACTTCAATTTGTTTTGAGCGAAGGTCGCTTCAGCCACTCCACCAATGGAAAAGCGAGACAACAAACAACAGCTCGGACACGACAAACCGAGTGTCCGTTATGGATGAGATCAAAACGTCTTACAAACAATGGAAAGTTAACACTAGCCAATCAAACAGCTTATTGATATACGTCTAAAACATATGGGATAGGGTTCATCAACTAGGCAATGATCTACAGTTTAGTGTTCTGACATGGATGAGTAAGGCAGCAGAAATCTATTGCCCTTTCAACTGAATTGGACAAAAATGCTGTCAACGAAGAAAAAAGACTCCTCATCTGATGCTCACATAAAAGACATCCATCAATGCACAGAATCTTTCCGAATACCATGGTGTTACCGGTGAAGCAGAACGTTGTCATTTTAGCTCATGGGACTTGGGACATAACCATGGTCGACGGGTGAGTTCTTAAGAAACATCCCCAAAACGCGTCAGTTGGATTGGAATCCACAACCTTGAGGCTTGCAGCACAACAGCCTAATCACTGTACCATTACAACAGCCTTACAATCCGTCCAAGAATAAATTTATGTCTACATGACGACTCTGATTTATAGCACAGCTTAGTTAACTGCATCATAACATTTCCTTGTGCTTATGTAATGTTGATTAATCAAATATGATAACTTCATAAAAAATTAATATTTTTTGTTCTAATTTATATAGTTTAAGTTATTTTTCCTCCCTTTTCAAAAGAAACCGATGTAAAAAATCTCGCGCTTCTGCAGGTTACAAGATTTTTTATAAGCGGAGTGAGCTTTTTTTAAATAATTCTACTTGGCTGGATGAGAGAATTAGATCTAAGCATTTTCAGTTAACCCTTAACGTTCTGAGGCTATCATCAACCGTCCAGGCAGGCTAGGCTGCGCACCGCCTCTCGGTTTAAAAATTTTCGACATCGCGTCCAATTTATTTAAGGATCAGTTAACTCGAAAGCAGATCAAAGATCGGAGGGAAAAGTTGGCCGATTTCAATTGGCAACCTCTTGATCCCGTCATCTGCAGTTTCTGGCCACTCGAGCACCTGAGGCTCGACGGCAACACCGGACTAATACGGCTTTAACATCGGTCCGGCCAAAGAAGATGGTAAAATAATAATGAAGTGCGGAGAGGAAACAGGTGAGAGTCGGGAGTGGTTGGATTAATGACTGATAACAAGGATTGATGACCAGTGTTAGACACCAGGAGACAGAATGTCATCAGACGACTCTGGTGAGTGTAACGTCAATACGTCATTACCACCATCTGGCCGCAGCGAGTGAGATATATGTTATTGAGGCGATGATGGCGCTAAATGATGCTAATTAGTAAGTCCACTGATGTAGAATGGCTTTATTAATTGTATGACCTTCACAGCGTTGGACTAACAATGATGATCACACAATACGAATAAACGGTGGCTTAGATTAGCCACAACAGCTAACGTCATGGACTAATGGCTTACACAGACATAGGCTCGCGACGGCTAACGACTTGGACAAACAGGTTGCAAATACAGTGGGCCACGACAGCCAACATCGTGGACCAGTGATTTATATGGCTATAATGGTTAAAATCGTGGACTATTGGCCTACATCACCTATAACAGCTAATATCATAGATTTGCTGCTATATATAGATATAATGGCTATAACATCATACTGGTACACAGGACCCGTATACGAATTTTAACAGCTATAAAAGCTAATAACAATGACTAATGACTTAATTAACAACAACAACAACAACAACAACTAACATCATAGACTGAAAACGAACATAGCCATGACGCAGACTGGAAGTGAAAACTTACCTACGGATACCATAGACTGATAAAAGTCTGAGGTACTTATGGCTAAAGGTGCTTGTCAGAAAGAATTTACTGGTCGGAACTTCTAGATAAGCAAGTTCCTGACAGCATTGCCGTTATTTCTTTTAGTGTGTAACCCCAAATCCGGAACCTACCCAGGGTCAGGTTCTCCTAAATGCCGGGGGCAACGTTATCACTCTTCGAGGAGGAACCGTGAGATCTCAAGGTCACCCACAATTCCATATTTTCCACGAAAAATGCAACCTGAACGGATGAGACCTGTTAGCTGTACGACTGCATTTTAGAAACATAAAAGTTACCCCGCCAGATGCCGGACCATTCTCGGTCGGTGTTTCTAAAGTGTGAAGATTCTGTTAGCACACTGATGTGGTAATATCTAGTTTTATAGAAACAGCACAATGGTCCCGATTGAACGTAACAAGATCATGGACACGCACTGAAATAATAACAAAACCCGCAAAAAAAAAAATTCAATCAACTTTTTTCGTTTATGATCGCTCTATTCCATCAGCTGCTATTTATGCTCGTATCACCACACATCTGTCGCCCATCAGATGTCACCCGATAATGGACTCCTCGAGTGATGAAGGTCTGGGCCACTGCTGGGTCTGGGTTCGGTAACGCGATGATGTACATTAATGTTCTGACGGGGATGCAAACAGACGCATAACGCTATATTATGCATGTAACAGATGACGATGGGTGTGTCACGAATATACGACGACGATACGATGGAGAACACGACACTGCGGTTCAGTGCTCGGCTCGATACGATGAACAATATATTTGAAACATTTATCATCAGTATCAGACTCTGTTAATTGATAATCGATAAGGGTAGATTATGTTTTACTCGTATGCGTGCGTGTGTGTGTGCGTGCGTGTATGTGTGTGTTTTCAGCAAAATCTGATCAAATGCAGTAAGCTAAAAATTTTTGATTTTGTGCACCACACTAATAATTGTGCTGAAGTAATATGGCATATATAAGATTTTAATGCGAGTTAAAAAAATGAAATAAAACTTGATTACCACCATGTCGGATGTATCACTGACAGCAGATGACGCCCTGTCTACGGCGCTGGTCTCCGATGGGGACGATGCTGCCGAGGTGGTAGGTGGTGCTGGAGGTGGGCTCAGTGGTTGGCTACCACGAGCGACTACGAGCTCTACGCGTCCTGTAGCCTTCTGGAGTAGTGTTATAGCGTGGTGATGGGAGATGGAAGTCTCCAACACCTGACCATTTATGGCCAGGATCTGATCATTCTCCTGAAGGCGACCATCTCTGGAAAGGAAAGAAACACTTTAGACATAAGAAACAAAAACTCCGGAACGGCATCATACAATTGGCAGCTACCTAGGTGTGCTCCTATGCCATTATGGAAAAGGAAAGCTTTGCCAGTTTTTGTCAAAAAACTTAAATCTGGAATGCTTCCCTCGAGCGTTGTCAGCCAAAAATTAAATAAAAAAATCGTTTGGAAAACCATTAAATGCTCCACAAGTGTATTCTTGTAGAATATCTGACAACAAAAAACCTGTGTTCTGTAAGAGTAGGCCTCTAGGCGTAGGTAATATTTTCATCATGGACGTGAAATGACACCGTTATATCTGGTCACCACGTACGAAATGTAGTGGCCCATATATTGCTCTGATGTTGCTTCACATTCCTGACTCGCCCAAACAAATAATGCCATCTCTTGGTTCAAACAATCGTACCTAATAAACCTAAATCTGTCGCAAGGTTATGTATTGTGACATACACGGGGATGGATTTAGTGGGTATTACATAGTCACATCAAGATAATAAGAGTGATGTCACATCGAACACAGCGGCAACACAAAATGGGTAACTGGCTGAGGTATTATTCCATGGATAAAGAAATCAAATAGATCGCATTAACGAGTAACAGAAAGCAGCTGGTATATAAAATATTACACCGTAAATAACAAAAGGCCTGCAAATAAATCACAAAATCACCGTCTTAGTTTAGAACACCGTCCAGATTAAACTTATCGGCCATAAAAATGCCTTCCTGGTGTTGAACAATTTCAATGTTAACTGAAACTAAACGTATATTTTACTGTAAAACCTCGCCATAGAGATTATGGATTCAAACATTCTTACTGTTCACCTGCGTTTGACATTCAGTGATCCAAAGTAAAACAATAAAGCTATCTATCACCATATACATGTGCGTGAGTGTTCGTGTGTGTGCCTGCGTATGTGTGTGTGTGTAATTATAGCGGATAAGCAATAACTGACCTAAAAAGATCGGAAATATACAACCAGAACATCAGACCATGAAGTATAGACATATGTGAGTCTATTATCTGGGAAAAGCCAGAGAGAAAAACGATCTGTTCACAATTGAGCTCACATTACAGATCAATATTCAGATAAACAAAATGATCCGCTCTGTGGGATGACTTGCAAACACATCAACAAATGATAAACTAGCCAATTCAACTGCGATTTATGCTTAAACAAAGAACAAGAAACAACTCTCCGAAAACGAAACAGCTAATAAATATTTACCTCCAGAAACGACCTCATTAAATGCCAACAGTCCTACACATGCCCATCGCATTACGTTAGAACAGCAAACGTTGGATCCAGTTGCCTCCCATCGGCAGATTTAGTATCAAGGAGCCAAGATTTCATAAGCAATCCGTTTCACCGATTTATTTACACAGCTATGTATGTAACTGAATAGTTAGTGGAGACCGGCAACTAGTTTGTACCGGATTATTGGATGACTGGGCAAACCCGTGGTTTTTAAAACGAAAGCCCTCTTTAATCCGAGAGATCAGGTTTGCCGAAGATGGCGCTGTTACCCTTCTCCGTGGTGCACGACGACGGTGAATTACTGGTGAATTACCGGTGTACGAAACATTTGCGAAACCAGTTTGGTGCTTCCAAGAAACAAATGGTATACTATGTGATCAGCAAGACAAAATGTATACAATTAACCTACAGCCATCTGCAAACAAACCATTTCTATCTGGATCTCTAACATCTCCATGCATACATACATCCAGCAGCGGCTAGCCGGTTTTATAAATATCAGCAAAAATCCATTTATATCTGTGTGTGTGTGTGTATGCGCGTCTATATATATTTATATATATATATATAAATAATCACAATGTGCTAGTTCCAGTCCTAGAATACTGTGATCTTTGTTATTGTTGTATATTTTGTTTACATGAAAGGAAGATCAGGTAAGATCCGATGTCAACAAATGCCCAACCATTAAGCAATGTTTGCCAGTTGTAAGGTTACCAAGAAGTACCAAGCAACGAGTCAGAGGAAACAGTGAGCTGATCGGAAAACCTTAGAGGTTATTTTGTCTGTAAGATAATACCAAATGTAGTCATTGCGCCCCCCCCCCCACACATACACACACACACACACAGATAGAGAGAGAGAGAGAGAGGGGGAAAGAGAGACGCAGGCATACAAGTACAACATATATTGAAAGCCTTTTACGTAAACATGGCATCAACATACGAAGAGAAGTAACTAATATCCATCCGACTCGTCACCACTCCTAATCAAATGATTGGCCAATAATTGTACTCGCCTACAACTGGCAAATTAGATTTGAATGAAGAGACATCTGAGACATGTCTAGCTTCAGCAGAAACGCTGCCAGATTCAATCTACAAACACCAACTGATTACATTTCTAGGAAAATGAAAGCATCAAAAGCGAGAAAACACGACGCGGGCTGATTTTTGTTTTGGCTTTGATTCGGCTAAAAATGGACTCCTGTTAGTCATAATTCCCAGGTTCGCCTTCTCTTCTTGAGGCAACGAGAGCGCAGCGAGAACTCGGAAAAAATCGCATGACAGATGAGAAGTACTATATTCTAACTACACTATTGGATTGTATCTCTCAGTACTTCTAACAACAGCAACGCCTAGTTGGGTTTTAGCCCAGACAGTGAAACGCCGGACACGAAAATGGTTCATATCTGATAGTCCCTACGAGCATTTAAAATATGTTCTGGCTATATTGTACATATATATTGTTGTTGTTGCGTTTGCAGAATTCAGTTATGTCAACGCCGAGATTCGAACTCAGGTGCTAGTGATCTGTGGGCCAACGCGCTACCAACTAGACCGCGTAGGTGCCCCACTATTATATATTCTCAAAATCACGTGGGTAGATATAACAGACATTATGACTATATGTATATGAGCATTAAATGCTATATGAAGACCGCTATTTCATATGCCCACTCTTAGTTCGATGATGATGAGTGATGTTTTACGGCGACTTTTGTGCACAAGGTAGGCTAAATGGGCCGAGCGACCCCCAAAAGTAATGAGGCAATGTCAAAGACGAAACAATTTTCAGATATGCCCACGCCTAGATTCGAACACGGGTGGTAGTGATCTGTGGTCCAACACGCTACCGCTAGACCACGGAGGCGCCCCCGTCCAGTTCAGATTTCCAGATAAGACCTGGTATAGTCATGAATGATCTGGGACCTGACCTCTCTCTCACTCTCTCCCCCTAGACACTGACCGGCGCCTCAGTCCAATAAGAAATGATGCCCCCCCCCTCCCCGCCACAGATGCCACATGGCAGGGGGAAAACCCCAATTCCGAGCTAAACCCGTGTCACAGCGCTAGTCACAACCGGTGCCACAGACTCACAGCCAGAACCACCGCCACACTGACACATATACCACCACGCCACGGGTTCTCCCGTCGCAGAGCACTACCGACGCCCGGCCAAGTCTAACTTCCCAAAGCTAATAGAGCAAGCATCTAATATGATATCTGCGATGTTGCTCTGATAAACTAGCCTGTCAGTCAGACACACCGAGCCTGACATCTTAGCCACTATCTCAGCTCGGTGAAGCCTTTCGCCTGTGTAACGGAGACATCCACTCCGCGGGCTTCTCAAACACACAGTCACCAGGCTTCAGCCTGGCGACATATCCATGTCCGTGCGTGCCTGCGCGCGCGCATGGGCGTTCGTGCGTGACACCGGACCCTCGCCCGCGTTGACATCCCGCTCGCTATCAATATACGTGTCATTAATACAGGATAATCACTTCAGGTGTGTATAGACAGCGAGTAAATCAGCTAATCACATAAATCAGGTATCCTTGAGGATGATACTGTGATGCTTAATGCTGGCAACGACATCCGAGTCAGGAGGGCCAGTCAATGGGGATAACAGCATTTAAAATATCACACACACACACACACACACAGACACACACACACGCTCGCGCATGGACACAAACACGTACCTGATGTGGAGAGACGATTAAACAATATTGTTAGCAGATCTCATCAACAAGAGCCCTCTTAGCAGCATCCTGACAACGTAGGGAGCAGTTTTTATCATTAACCAGTCATTATTTTATGTGTTGCGTATAGGCTTATACTTGATATAAGTTGGTGCTGATGCTAATGGACATAAAGTATCCACCACTAACCACCGCATACTATCTCACAAATATCCCTCTCAGCTATATAACATTACACATTGAAGCAAACTGTTCTTCTGTGTTCGTGGTAAATTATCATTCCGTTCACGCTACAGACGACACTGATACAAAACCAAGTGGCATACTTCAATGGATTATTAATTTATTGCACTAACCAGACATCTCTCCAAATCCACCAACATCACCGTGTGGTGTTAATGACTAACACAGAGATGACGCATCACTCACACAACATCAGCAAAAATCCAAACCATAGATGTAGACATTATTAAAAACGTCTGATTACTGCTGGTTGTGAGGGGGTGGGCGTACAAGCCAGTACATCAGCGAACCAGGGTGTGGATGTCCTGAAATGTGGTGTTGCTGTTTTAGGGCCGCTTTTGTGCACAAGGTAGGCTAAATCGGCCGAGCGACCTCCAACGGTAATGAGGGTGGTGGTGGTGAAAGATGAAACACCCTTCTGACATAGCCCTGGCAGGGTTTGAACCCGGGTGCTATAGATATGTGGCCAACCGCGCTACCAGCTGGGTCGTGGAGTCAGTAAGTGAGTGAGTGCTTTGTTTAGCCACACCTGGGACACGGATGGTCGATGAACACCGTTCTAGGGTAACGTCTGACAAACACAGGTATATCAGAGGTAGATGAACCCTGACCTTGACCGTTGTGCTACTTGAGAGAAGTGTCTTTCAGGCCCAACAGTGAATATAATGGTGACTTGGTAATATTATGTGTGCGTGTCTGTCTGTATATCTGGGGCCCCACATCAGTTGAGTTTTCCCAGACTCTAGTCCTGAGTGGATAAACATATAATTGACAGACATACAGACAGCTAAGCACACACACACACACACACACACGCGCGCGCGCGCGCGCACATATACACAGAGAGAGAGAGATAGACCGGCAGGCAAGCAAAACACGATGCGAGCAAAATCTACCGTCTACCATTTCATGATAAATCATGAAGTAGCCAATTTTTTCAAACAGAGAAATAAATTACTCCTAACGAAGCTCCGCCACCGCTGTCCTATACCATTAATGTAGTAAGCCCGACGTCTAGTTTTGTGGAATGGGGTTCGTTTTGCACCATTCCGCCAAGACCCATTAGTCATTACTACCACACCCCGGAAAACGACTAAACCGTGGCTGATTATCCACACACACACTTGATAGAGACGGTGGCCGTACACGGAAACAGTCCCAGCATCTGGCTCAAATGGTACTCGTTATAGGGGGGGGGGGGGGTGATCCGTGTAAAATTTCACCGGCGCCGAGAAAACACAGCGGATCTTTAAATAAGTAACAAAGGATACGGAAGCAAATGATACGGAGGGGGGAATAAGGTATCAGAGCCGAAAGATGGATGTCTAAAAAGCCCGTGAGACGCCAAAGACAACATCGCAACGGCGAATACCCGCCACAAGAGTAGTGAGCTCCGGTGGCTTAGCGGTCATGCACCCGCCACTTGTTGCCAACGGTCACGGGTTCGAACCCCTTTAGAGGTCGAAACCTTTCCAGAGATTAATTTCTCGGCTCACAACATCGTGGGTGGCTATTTCGGCTCCATCTTTCCGTACTGCTCCCCTGTGAGTGGTGGGGGAGGAGTTATGCTCAACCACTCCAAGATAGAGGCTGTGCCGAATAAGCGACAGCCTGGGGATTATCCCGGAACAACATAACACAAGGGTATCGCCTTATAATATCCAGGTGAAAACCATCACAACGACGGGTCGTAGCCAACCTCCCGAAATATCGGTATGTCCGCCAGTTCAAAGCGGCGGCGAGTGAATGGCTAATTTAGCAACTAACCGGCTACTCGTGTGTGACCCGTGACAAACGATCGCAGCGAACGAACGATAAGCTCAGCCCGGGGATCAGCCAATTGTCTCCACCGGAAAGCGACACCCCCGCCCCTAAACTGTCCATTATTTTCAGTGATTTAAAGTGATCGGCTGACATCGGTAACTTGTGTTCGAAATAACGGCTTGCTTGGCATACCGCACCGTCTCAAATTTAGCCAACTGGAAATCTGGATAATCCGATATTGTTACTACGCAATTGAAATTGCAAAATGGCGCTTCCGTTGTTGTCCAGTCAGTGAACATATTTTAAGTGGGTGACTGCAATTGCATTGGTTATGGCCATTTTGTAATGATTGCTGTAATTTTTTACAGGTAAAGATTTGAAAGGTGGCTGACATATGAAGAATTGGTTTAATATATTAGCTATCTGCACAAATTTGGATATCACACACGTACGCAGGCACGCACATATACATTGACACACGGGCGCGCGCACGCACGCACCACACACACACACACACACAGAGAGAGAGAGAGAGAGAGAGAGAGAGAGAGAGAGAGAGAGACAGCTGTCTTCAGAAGTTGGTATTCCGACTGATCATCTTCAGTCGTACAAAGTAAAACTCATCACCACCATAACAGCATTCGGTTGGAACAGTCAGAGTCATTCAGTCACCAAATACAATACTATACCAACACTGACATAACAGCACACTGATAACGATCTCATTTGTCTGGATCGGCCAAGATAACGGTTGACCATGTATTGTGTCCTGTACAAAGACATGCTGCCATTAGTACTGGGCCACATATAAATAGCTCGCTGACATTGTTAGCGGCGGGGGGTGGGGGTGGGGGGGGCTCTGTCCGTGCGGACTATACGGAGAGAATTATCCCACTCATTGTGTGACAGGAAAATTAACCAAAACTGGGACAGGAAGTGGGATGAGAGGCCAACAATAATAATCCGAGTCACCTGCGTAGTCATGAGTGGCTTTGCGGATCGAGGCTTTAATTTGCCTTCATTTCTGTTACTGAATCAAAAGAACATTTCCAGTTTATACGAAGCATTTGTTAGCACATAATCGTGACACTACTTGCAAAGACAACTCATATAAAGTACACTTTACTTCTTATAAGGACAGGATAAAACAAAACTATTATGAATAGGTATATTTAATAATGTACATGTATACACAAAATAAAAATATCAGACGTGTTAGACATTAGGCTGGAATACTCTGAGGTTATGTGACACACTCATTAAAAATGTATCAAATGTCTTACGACCGGAAAGTTGACCTTCAAACAAATTACGATGGCATTGTTGTAGCTCCGGGTAAACGCACGTAGGTAAATGTTTTATTCCGTGCCCAGGGGGCGCCCCCATCGTCTAATTGGTAGCGCGTTGGACCATAAATTACTACCACCCGAGTTCGAATCTCGGAGTGAGTATAATTGAAGGGTGTTTCATCTTTGACACATGGGCCGAGCGACCTCCAAAGGTAAGGAAGCGACGTCAAAGATGAAACGAATATATGCGCACGCTGAGATTCGAACACGGGCGGTAGTAATATGTGGTCCAACACGCTACCATTAAACCACGGAGGCGTCCCTAAGTAGTCTAAGAGAAACGCATGCTGATCTACAGACTACAATTATAATAATAATAATAACAATAATATTGTTATTATTATTGTTATTGCTATTATTATTATTACTAACACGATATCAATTTATATCCAAGATTATGACAGAGAGACGCCATTATGTCATCATGAATGTACCTAATAACAGTGACGTCATAACGAGCAAATCTCGAGTACAGTTACCCGAAAGCCACTCAGCATATGGGCGTGTAAAGGTTTCTAACAATGACGTGAATATAACGGTTAGTGTCGTACTGGGCTGGAGCAGCTTCTTAATTCTAAATCGGATGAAAAAGGATGACTTTCATCCAGTCAGTGCTAGTCATTGTTGGTGGAAGGTCAAGAACGGAGATTCTGTTACAATTGATCATTACAACAAACAGCACGCTATAATTAAATTGCCACTGAAAATCATTACCAAGGCAATAAATACGCTGACAGCACCGCTTCACCCGCAGATTAAATTCATAATCCATATATCAAATTTATTGAACGATAAGGGGCTAACTTCTACAAACGGGATACGATATTGATCCTATACGCTAGTCGTATCCTGCGGTGACCAATACAAGCACGGAATCAGTATCACCGTCAATTATTGATCCCGAAGGAGTCGCGTTTGTTACATATAGGTCGGATGACTACTAGGCACAAACATTGATCACCGTTGACGATGTCCTTCATCAGGAACACATCGAATGTGCCAACCCAAACACTGAATTACAGCTAGTTTAACTGGCGTTTGCGCAATCACGTCAAATTTAAGCTAATTTCAGTCTAAATTAATGTAGGTTGATTTTAATTGGGACAAATCGTGCCCAGTGCCGACTATTACCGTTTTAAATCCAGTGTTCAAATACAACAATATGATTGATGATTGATGTTTTACGGCCACTTTCGTGCACACGGTAGGCTAAATGGGCCGAGCGATCTCCACAGGTAATGAAGCGAAGTCAGAGATGAAACACCCTTCGGATATGCCTACGCCTAGATTCGAACCCGGGTGGTAGTGATCTGTGATCCAACGCGCTACCAGTTAGATCACGGAGGTGCCCGTTAAAATACAAGATTAAGCGACTAAAATATTGAGAGGCGACACAGAACAAAAAGTCTGCCAACAACACACTTTTTTAGGGAAACAAAAATTACGATTTAAATTCAGTTTTACAGTACGGGTCACGGATTAGTCACTTAAGAATCAGTACTAACCAGTACACAGACACACACGTCCGCACGCACTCACTCACTCACTCACTCACTCACTCACTCACTCACTCACTCACTCACTCACTCACTCACTCACTCACTCACTCACTCACTCACTCACTCACTCACTCACTCACTCACTCACTCTAAAGGGACTGGTGAGACATTACACATGTCTCAGCAAGAAAAGTCGCCACTCTGGATTCAGTACACACACACACACACACACACACACACACACACACACACACATTTACTATTATATGTATCTATACAACACATGAGATCGGAAGTTTAAATCACAAAACGGATCGCATTATCTATATGGCCGAGCTTTAAGCCGTATAAGTTCGGTATCAGTAAGCATTGCTCACAGATTACTCCATACTAATTATCACGCCTCCCGTTAAACTAGTTGTATCAGCTGGTTGTTATGGTACCAATATGGCGAGAATGTACTCTAACCAAAACACAAAATGCTATCCATTTCATGTTAAGTTTTATATTAATGCCAACACGAGGACGGATGGCTCGGCGGCGGACAGACGCCTATTGCCCGGCCACACCATCATAGTACATCTATAGTAATTATAGCCCACGCGATTGAAACAAACAGGAGTCGCCTCGATGACAAAATCGCTCCCTTTCACTGGGAGACCCAACCCTAACAATGAGACCTATTACGGCTAAGGACACCAGACAGGACGAGTATAGATGGCGAAGATGAAGCCACTCTAACAGCCTTAATGTCACCGACATGGCATATTGTTGTCTTCCCCGTCATTGTCTCTATTGTACAATCATTTTAGAGATAACCGTCAGCTATTAGGACCTACAGCTGCTGCGGTCATTATTCGTGACCAATGGCTGTCAGGAGAGCTGACTTGTGTAAAATGACTCCGTAAAGAAGACGGGTTGGCTATATAGATGGTATGATTCCCATAAGATTCTACACAGTGCCATGTAAAGGATCCCTCCCCGCCCCGTATTTCGAGTGTGTTGTGTACGTAAACGGGAATAGATACATGCATAATACGTAATAACGAGCACGTAAACAACACAGCACAGCAGAGCACATCACACACACGCACGCACGCACACACACACACGCACACACACACACGCACACACACGCACGCACACATGTTATGTAGTCAGACATTAGACATATCTCAGCATGAAAAGTAGCCTCTGTAATTCTGTCCCATGTTGAATTGTCCAGTCTGAATTCACGATTCAAGATTATCTGTGCCAGTGCCTTATTCCTTCCATACCGGTAGAACAAGCACACCCACACAGCTGAGACATAATACATAGCTCAGCATGAAAGTCATCGCTTTGGAATCAGTCCCCTGGTGAATCATCCAGAGTTTGAATTCACGATTCGAGATTCTCTGTGCCCAATTTCACACACACACACACACACACACACACACACACACACACACACACACACACACACACACACACACCAACACATGCGCGCCAACACACGAGCCAACCATCAGTCAGTCAGCGCTGTAATTACTTCAGTATTACATTACCACCATTTACACCTAGGCCATCAATTCATCATTGACCACAAACCTTTGTAGAGCGTTGATTACCCGGCCCAGGTCCATATATAGTTAGCTCTAGGTATCAACCTCTGACATGCTGATGTAACACCAGCCGTGTACCGAGCCCGCCCGTTTAATATTTCATGCCGCCCCGTGGACGAAGTGATCTACGTGTTTACCACATACCGCACGTCACACGCGGCTTATAACCCGTATTAGCCCGATACCGACAGACTCACACGTCTCGGGTGCCATCAAATTTGTCAAAGTTTTGCATATTTACACCAACCAGTGACGGTGAACGATGAAATATTTAATACGGCGATGTTGCCTGATGCTAACTTTGGCCATACCCAGTCCCCTCTCCAATATACACCGAGCTTCCAATAGTCGATATATATATATATATATATATATATATATATAGAGAGAGAGAGAGAGAGAGAGAACCACATATCTGGACTAATGGCCGTATCATACCGCGGGGACACGGGGCATTAATTGAGCACCATTAGCGATCTGTGTGTACTGCGACAGCAACACATTAAACACAATGGCTAGGTCATCTAATAGAGCCTGTTTTCCTGCTGTAGAAGACTGCGTTACGGTTCAAGTACATAATGGACGCCGGGCTCTGGGCGCTTAAACCGCTGGATTCGTCCGTCCAGCGTGTGATCTGAGCAAACACACACACACACACACACACACACACACACACACACCGTCTTGTCTATTTCTAGGATTATTGATTATAGTGATAAGAAAGCGATTGTTAAACTGTGACATCTTGCGTTAGGGGGTTAGCCCGATGACAGGATTGGTTCGATGTTTTTGAAAGCATCACGTCTATAACAACTAGAACAGGCTCTCTCTCTCTCTCTCTCTCTCTCTCTCTTATATATATATATATATATATATATATATATATATATACACACACACACACACACACCTAGATAGACAGACAGATACGTATCTGAAACACTGTGGCCAAATGCGTGGATGGATTGTTCTGGCTATTGCCATAGTAAAGGGTCCTAATTATATCAATACAACGATCCCAACAGTATATGACCTTGGGGAAGGCACATATTAGCACAACTGTTACCAAGATGAAGGATTCTTCAGAAGAGAGATGCCACGGGGAGTACACCTTGGTGGGGTGGGGGTGGACGGGGATGTGGCTCGGTCCAGATGACAAACCCTGCTGACTGATAAAAAAACGTGATATGGATTTATGTACAGCTTCAAATGTGGCAATGAGTGCGGTAATGAAACAACAAAAGCGGGACTGCCATCGCCGTGAATTATGCCGTCTCCGTCATCGGAAAAAGTCCCAGTCCCCACCAAACAGGCGCCGCTCTTCCATCTCACGGGTTTATGGATGAATCACCAAAATGTTGTATAACTATTAGCAACATCGCCGTGCCAAATCCGTCACTACACCCCCCTTGACTCCCCCTCCCTCCGTTTACTCGTTATATCTAAGTCGACGGTTGGCAATATAATTCACACCTGTATAATGTTAGGCCATCCTTTATCGGTGTCAGTGACCTTCAAAATGTTACCATGGTAACCGACTCCCAACGAGGGCCATAGCCATGACTTAAAATATGTCGATGGGTCACAGTGAAGTTCTACGGCGGCACACTGCGGCAGTCCGACAATACAGCCGCGTTACCATGGCAACCTGGATTTTAATAGCATCTCCGGGATTTCCATTACAAACCCGACAATGGACACCAGAAAGCAAAACGAATTATACATTTTTGCAATGTATTACGATATGCCGGTATCATGTACGAACCTGTATTGCTCATATTTAACAGCTCTAGGCAAAACCCCGGTGTGTGGCGGAGCACACGTTGGCAGTCTGAGACTGTTGTCCAATATACCAGCCCAAAGAATGCAACCCCCATCTGAACATTTTATGGAACATCAACCTGAACCTTAAATGAAAGGAACTGTAGCGTTCATGCAACGTTACATGAGACGGTAGGTAGCTTAAGCCTTGCATTATGGTGACAATGTTAAATGCCTGCTACTATCCGATGTCTATCTTTGAGCACGCACACGCACGCGCACGCACACACAGCGAGAGAGCGGGACACACACACACACAGCCAAAAATGTACATTGCCTGGAAGCTGACAAAACTCAATTCATATTGGTACCGCTGTGAGATAAATATCACATGTAACAGTGATATACAGAGAACAAAAACAATATCACATGACAATATTAACACACAACACGTAATCAATTACGAACTAACTTTACTCTTCACAACCTGGACAAAGATACACACACTTCAGGAAATATGCATTGAAATAACTACCTGCTGCTGAAATCCATATAAGTACTTAAAGGAATGATGGCATGGCGAGAAAAGGGGCTTAGAGAAAGACAGTAAGCTATAACAACTGCTCGGTCAGGAGTTGAGATATTACGGCTGGCCGTCAGCTATTGGGGAAGAAAATTATAATAATGACTGATGTTTGACGGCCACTTTTGTGCACATAGTAGGCTAAATGGGCCGAGCGATCTCCGAAGGCAATGAGGGGAAGTGAAAGATGAAACACCCTTCAGATATGGCCACGCCAAGATTCGAACTCGGGTGGCAGTGAACTGTGGTCCAACGCGCTACCAACTGGACCACGGAGGCGCCGGCTATTGGGAGAGAGTAGTGGGTAAAGAGGCCAGTTCGTCGCCATAATATTATAAGACATGCCTGGTATAAAACATCTACTGTTTGTGGTTCACGCCACGAGCTGAATGGGATTAGTTTATTTATAGCATCGAATATTATCGCATCTCGGTAACTAATGCTTAATGTATGTAGGTATGGAATGGATTGGCAGATTGAGTGATTGATTAATTCGTCCGGTTGATCCACGGATAGGCGATGGGTGCGTGCGAGCGTGCGTGCGTTCGCGTGTAAGCGTACACATGCCTGCACGGCCCTAGATGTACATCTACACATGCATGCAATGGATGCGAGCAAGCAAATCTTCTAGTACAGCGGGCGAAAACCGCCCGCCCGCCTACAGACCTATGTTTAAGCGACAATAGGAAGATCCGTTATCTTCTAATTGATTACTCTCCATCACCATTGTCCTATTTATGCCGATGTTTCATGACATTTTGCTCACTCTATAGGCCGCCTTACCGATTGGCAATATTTTCCAATGATGATCAATGGATTGCTTCTGCGCGGAGTGATTATATCTAACTTATGTACGATCCATCAATCAATGGATGTCTCTGTAGCCATAAACCTGACGTTGTTGATCCATTATTGTTGACGTTTTTTTTGTAATTGGTCTTATTCATATAGCATAGGACTAGCCAAATGAGAGTAAAATAATACCGACGCTTAATTTGCAAGGATATTATTGTTTTAATTAATTAACAATTTATCCTTCTAATTTATACATTATATATATATATATATATATATATATATATATATATATATATATATATATATATATATAAAACTAATTATTCTATATACTAAATCAAAGTATAAACTCGATAGCTCCCTTGGTATAACTGATAATTATGTACCTGTCTGACATGTATCAAATACAACACAGTGTTACCTTGACTATGAAAAGATCAAGTAGCAGATGTATATATATATATATATATATATATATATATATATATATATATGTGTGTGTGTGTGTGTGTTTGTTTGTAAAAGCAATGGTGCACATCAGTTTCACCTGATTAGTGATGAACATACACCAATATGCACGCTTGCAGACATAAAACATTATTTACAATTAAAAACACGTTAATATTATTAGTATCACCCCCCAGCACCACCAACGCACACATCCACGTCCAAAACTCCTTCTGCCTAGACAATGATCTTCCATAACAAATACTGGCTACACATCTTGTATAGTCCATTACATCTGGCACACATCAGAATCGCAAATAATCTTAATCTTTCCAATATCTTCTACAGAAAACGCAGACAACATGTGTACAGGATCCATTACAATACGCACTGGATCTATTCGTTCGTTTCGCCCTAAGACGTCCAAGAAGTGCAAAGCTCAACACAAACCCATAACAGTTCCACAGGCAGCAGAAGCCAAACGACTTCAACAACAACAACAACAACAACAACGACAACAACCACGACATCAACAACAACAACGACGACAACACGACCGTATAATGTGCCATCCATCAATCAATGGTGCCAGTCAAATTTTAATTTGCCGCAAAAATCCAGGATAACTCATCAATACACCTACATCCGAGTAACGGACTCTGACGTCATCGTAGCCCGCCATACTGCCGTCACCCGAAAAAATACGACAATGTCTCCGGCCTCTAATCCCCGTACCTAATGTCATGATATACGTGGGGGTGAGAGGTGGATTTGGATTGGTGGGGGGGGGGGGATCGAACAAGACTCAGGTCCAAAAGGGAGGATGAGAAACGGGAGTACAACTCCCTCGTCACTACACACACGCACACACACACACACAGAGAGAGAGAGACACACACACACATATACACACACACACATACATACAGAGAGATAGAGGGGGGCACGGAAAGCCGTATTAGTGGGTCATAATTAATAACTATAATTATATTATCCACGCCATCATCGGATGTTATGGAAAAACAGTAACGGCCACCGCCAGCGTTGTGACGGCTTTATGAAATAATCATGACGCAGGTATAGTGGGGGGGGGGTGTACGAGGCACAGATATAACATCGCACAGACAGGTAAAACATTCAACTGTTGTGGGAACTACGTTTGTTTGTCAGCATGCTCTCAATCTAAAGTCGGTTTATTACGTGTGCGCTACCCTTGATATGTAATATGATAACACATGGTTTGTAGGCATCCCTCTCTCTCTCTCTCTCTCTCTAATCTATCTATCTATCTATCTATCTATCTATCTATCTATCTATATATCCCCTACACACGAAATCGGGCGCCTCCGTGGTCTAACGGTAGCGTGTTGGATCACAGATCACTACCACCCGTGTTCGAATCTCGGCGTGGGCATATTTGACGGGTGTTTCATCTTGACTTCGCTTCATTACCTTGGGAGGTCGCTCGGCCCATTTAGCCTACCACGTGCACAAAAGTGGCCGTAAAACACCAATCATCCTACATACCAAATTGGAGAGAGAGCGGGGTGGGGCACATCTCAAAGAGGAAACCTTTTACGTGAAAAGGCGAAAATTAAATACTGAACCATCAACTGACTCTAACAACTGTAATCAACCCTCCCCCAATTCCCCTAATAAAAACAAAACACACCATCTAAATATCAAAACTACAGGTAATGTTATACACGCGAAATTGTCAGCTCGGCAAATAATCCGAAAAGAAAAGAAAAACACCTCATCATACTTCACGTCCTCTACCGTATAACGTCAAAAAAAGACAGACACGCTATGTAAAGTGCTCTCCATCCGTGTCCTGTTAATTAACACACAAGCTCGGCCGCGGCGGCTAAGAGCTCTGGCAGATAGATCGTTTTACTAGAAGAAGAAAAACAAAACACAACTAAATTACTCCACATTCCATCTAGGGAGTCGTCCACCTCTTAAAAGCATTTTAACAACTTCCCATCAAAGGTAATTACTTCATCACTGCTCAAATTCGTTCTCGCCGTCATGCCATATACATAAAGCACATACACACGCCGACGGATGGCCCGAATCCGTCCTTGGTGTTATGGTAATACTTCCCAACTGGCCTGCGGTGCTATCATCATTATCATCATCATCATCATCTTGTTGTTGTTGTCCTAATACCGGATCTCATTAAGAAAAGCGTTCATCTCGTTCGGCTTCATCAGCACGTTCGAGAAGGCCGGGGGAAACGCCCGGTCAGAACGTCACCAACTGGTCAGTTCCAACTGATCATCTTATGTGTGCGGCATATGTCAATGGGTGGCACCACTGACACTGACACTTCACTGACTTGGCCCTGAGTACAGTAGGCCCCAGTACTGTATAGGCGTCATTTGTGCCAGTTGTGTCGAGCAATATAGCGCATAATCGGCTAACACACATTCCCAGACTCACAAAGTATTTTCAGCCCAACAAAAAGGGTCGCCCCCATTTTTTGAAGCAGCCAAAGTTTTGGGAAAGGCGAAAAGCATCTGACCCGGGGTGGTTTTATTACAAAAGACGTACACCAGAAAATATATAAAACATGCATTAAACCAAAGACCCACAAAGTAGTGGTATAAATACAGAACTTCCAACCAAAAGGTGCAGCCACATTTTTTGATTAGCAGCTCAAAGGTCATTGGAAAGAAGACAGACAGAAGCATCAGACCACCTGGGGTGGCTTTGATCTATCAAAAGACGTACACCGAGATAAATAGTGAGAAAAGCTGAGTGAACCAAAGTCATTGGCAATCATAATAGTCCATAATAATTACTTCCAGCACACACACATCGAGTCTGATCCGCATCCATTCTTCACCACACAGCCATCATTCATCATACATCCTTCCTTTAACATACGGCCACCATTCATGAGACACCATTCATGAGACAACCTTCCTTCATCAGACGTCCTTCCTTCGTCAAACAGCCAAGATTCATTGGACATTCTTTCCTCATCGGGCAACCTTCCTTAATTAGACAGCCTCCCTCATCAGACAATCTTCCTTCATCAGACATCCTTCCTTTTTAGCATGCGGCCACCATTCATGAGACACCATTCAGCCATCCTTCATGAGAGTTTCATATTTAAACCAACTTTCATTCACGAGACAACTTCATCGGACAACCTTCGTTCATCAGACATCCTTCCTTCGTCAAACAGCCATCATTCACTGGACATCCTTTCCTCATCGGACAACCTTCCTTAATTAGACAGCCTCCCTCATCGGACAATCCTCCCTCATCAGACATCCTTCCTTCATCAGACAACTTTTCACCACAAGAAAACCTTTCCCCATCAGACAATCTCCATTCAACAGACATCCTTCCTGCCTTTCTTCATTAGCCAACCTTCCTTCGTCATACACAGCCATCCTCCATCAGACATCCACCCTTTATATCAGACATCTTCCCTTCATCAGGCCGACCTCCTTTCCTCATCAGCCGGCTGTCGACGCCAGCCAGCAAAGGTATTAATCTTAACGTGCGAACCACTCACCGACCAGAACATCAATACCGACCGACAATGGTACTCCTAATGAAGATGCCAAGTGTTGCTTACGGCCAAAGACTTGTCACTTCGCCTCCAATCTACGCTCAAGCGGGCTGGCCCCGGGCAGCCCGCGAGCAGGTGACGAGTTCCAACAAACGACCGCTAACCCGCTTCCTGGCCACCGCCCCATCAATTTGCCAGCCAGGAAATATTTATCCACGCCAAAGATCACAGGAGTTCGGCCGTTCCGCAGGAAGTCCGCGCGCAGCTAACCAGCCGAGATTATTCAATAACAACATAACGGCTGAACACAGGCGCTCCAATGCCGAAGGCGGGCGGGCAGAAATGGGGTGTTTGACCCACCGCCAACTGCACGTTTCCTCAATGAAGTTTATACGAAAGCCATCCGGGTACTGGGAGTAAATCAATCAGAGATTAACTCGTTTTCTCTGCACGCCTAAAGCCGGCGCGTTAATACCTGACCAACGTGTAATAAAGCTGTCTACCTGGTAACTCCGAGCCCAGGTGATATTAATCATCTGTAACCAGCTGTCTATGTCGGTGACCTTGAAAAGCAGTTCATTACCGGAGAACAGGCCCTTCCATCTGTGATGGACATCACATGGTCAGTAAAGCATGGAGGTCAATGGAGAGGGCCTTCGTGTCCGTGTTCAGTAATGGACGGGACAGATTTAGTATTTGTATTGTGGCCCGCGGTATACGGAGTGTGAAGGAAGCTCTCTCTCTCGCTCTCCCCCCCCCCTCTCTCTCTCTGTCTGTGTGTGTGTGTGCGCGCGTGTGCTTATAGTTTAATGGCAATTTGTTAGTAGCACACACACACACACACACACACGCACACACACACGCGAGACATTACACATGTCTCAGCATGAAAAGTGGCCACACTGGATTCAGTCACCTGAATTGTTGATATTCTCTGTGCCAGTGCATTCCACACGGCTAAAACACGCGGGCGCACACTTGGATGGGTATATAAGGTAGGCTAATCCTTACCAGATGAGTAGTGGCCATGTGTAACTGATGAGTTGTGAAAAGATCTCCCAAGGAAGAACAATATCAATCACCGTCAGATCACAACAGATCATCACAACATCCTTCAAGAACCCATCTTATCGCTAATAACACAACAACCACCACATATCACAACTACTATATAAAACAACTGCCACATACCAAAACTACCACATATCACAACCACCAAATACAACAAATACCACCAATAAACAACTACCAAACACAACAATTGCCACATAAAACAATCGCCATATACAATAGCAACCGTATATAACAACCAACATATACACCACGACCACCATCCATCAGGAAACCCCACTCCGCCATCACCATTACAACGACATCCAGCCTCAATACCACACATACTGGTACTGCTTTGACGTGCACGGGTTGTACAAACACTAATGGAAAACGCCAAACAAGCGACTCCCCCACTTCAACGAGAAGCTTCTCGTGTACTCTAAGTTTTATCATTTAGACAAGGGCAGAAGACGGACTATGACAGATCTATCCCGACAGATGATTTATGACGCTCTTGGGGGACCGAGGGCCGTACTGACCTAGTACGCTGCCATCCGAGCCCCGGAGAAGCACCAGTCCGCGGTGATACCGGACCCCAGGCCAGTGATATATCCCCACGCCTGGAGACCCCGTTTATGAACAACACAATGGGATCCGAGGCGGTGTGCGGCGGCGGCGATGGACGTCCTGGCCGCGGGGAAGCTTTCGGCCCTCTGTCCGCCGAAAGCCAGCTGAGACGGGACGCCGCCGTCAGGCTGGCTCTGGCGAGGTGATACGACCGGGTACTTCTACATAAATATCTCTCCCGAAACAGGCCCCCCGAGAGTATCCCGACCCGTGGCCAGTCAGTCAGTCAGTCAGTCAGTCAGTAACTGCCGGCTGGGAGGAGGTGGGGGGGGAGTCTGGGCGGAGTAGAATGTCATCTCACTTGGTAACATATCAGTAATTATTCCCTGGCACATGGTTATTGGAGCTGAATACCGAAGTGAGTGGTACCAATATCCAAGACGGGCAGCTGTGAATATCTGATCGGAGAACAGTTTAGGTCGTATATGGGATGGATGGCACGTGGAGAGGGCGACGGGAAAGCGGCCCAAATGTAGTAAAGCAATTACTTACTACAGCTACTCTACCTGAAATTCCGAACTGCAGTGTACCTATACGCGATTTATTCAAGCATCCATCAATAACTAGCGATGCTGTGCGGCGGCGTAAAAGTAGCGCAACGGTACAGCAGCCATGACAGAGATTACCTAAATTTATAGCCATAAAGTAGCCGTCACGCACAGGAAATTGATCAATTTTCCAAACGTCATATTCAAGGTCAACGTGAGAAGTGTGAACATGGAAGGTGATTAACTAGATTGCAAACACAAACTGTTGTGGCATCAGTAAAATTCTCTTCCTAGCAATACCCCCCCCCCTATATATATATATATATATATATATATATATATATATATATCCACTGGCAAACCAAACTTATAATCACTATACTTCAACCTGGCCAATAAATTACAAGATGTATGACTTTAAATAAATCCTATGGCATAGCCAAGGAATCGGGCTAGATCTCCCTTCTACTATTGTCAGTGTGTCCAGAAGGTGACCATGAATTATTCTGGATAGCGCACACGGCTGGACATCGTGGACTTAGCCGTCTGATTGATGTTATCCGGGAACAAAAATGTCACGTCCACATACACTATAACAGATACGACAGTTACAGTACGGCTTCAGATCGGTGAGATAGGTCTAAATCACGGATCTAATGATTCTGGAACATGGCTTAGAATCTTCTAAGAAATAACTATAGTCAAACTATTCATATTCCGTTTTGTTTTTATTGCTTGATGATGATGATGATGATGATTGGTGTTTTACGGCCACTTTTGTGCACATGGTAGGCTAAATGGGCCGAGCGACCTCGGGGGTAATGAAGCGAAGTCAAAGATGAAACAACCTTCAGATATGCCCACGCCGAGATTCGAACACGGGTGGTAGCTATCTTATTGCTTGATGAACGCTGTCAGTGGACACCGTACGTTAGTTATCGCAGCAAAAGGACCATACGGAGAAAAATACCAATATATCACCGATCTCTAATTTCAGACTCGACATCGGAATATTACTTAAGTATTACACAATCCAAAACATCGTTTATTTGCCAGACGGAAGAGTTGTATGACCGTAATTAGATAAAACGAAGTGCAAAAACACAATCGTGAATCATTCATCTCAAATCCAATGTATCATCGGAATATTCGGCTCGCTTTGTCTAGACATATTCTAAAGCATCACCGATGTTCATTAGCAAAACAACAGTCTAACAACAAACGGTCTGGCCCTATCACCCTCTCCCCTCACCCCCCCCCCCGCGAGTAATTTTACTTCACCATTTCAAAATCCTCAAAGTTGGAAGCGTGTTCCATGTTCACGTGACCGACAGACAGACACAGTATAAGCTTAAAATTAACTCAAAACAGCCAGCCACTCGACAGACTAAGACCATACGAATAGATAAAGCAGACTCTCACAGACAAACCTGAGTGCTCACTGTCCGGGAGTCCACGATGACGGGGGACCGTGGCACAGTAAGGCCAACGTCGGAGTCTGACCGGTGGGGGTTCGCGTGCGCCAAGAGCGAGCCCGTCACATCAATTTAAACACGCCGTCCTCATACCCCGCCCGTCTGACACCGCCACCGAGTCAGCATATGGCCCCGCAGCAACCCCCGGAATATACTTCATACGACTAGACGTCTTCTCGGAGAAGACCAGCAGCCATCGAAAAGGTCACCCGCGTTAGCTGGCCAACACTGAAATCTGTCTACTCTGTCAGATTAAAGCAAACCTTGACAGCACTTCGGCAACCCGACTAACGCATTATAACGTGGACGATATAGTGGAGAAACAGTTACTAACACTAAGTAAAAGACAGCTCATACCGTGTCGTATGCGGGGTGGGGTGTGTGTGTGGTGTTTGGTGGACGTCGGGCATCCTGTGGAAACGTGAAGTATAGCGGGGAAACACACTAAAAGGCACCAGTCTTGTACGTAATAGTAGAGCACACAGAGACAAACAATGCCACCTCCACGTCTGATGTTTCACATTTACCTATACCATCCTTCTTCTGGCACATAACCCAGTGTGACAGGAAGGGTTAAAATTAGAAGGCCCACCATGTCTTAGACATTATGGATATCTCATGTTATAATGGTTGTATTGAATACAGGCTGTTGAAACCAAAGTGATTGTCTTAAAGCTAGCTATTGTGGTAAACACACACAAACACACACACACACACACACACACACACACACACACACACATATATATATATATATATATATATATATATATATATATAATTTTATATATAATTAATCTTTGCTACTTATTTTAATGTCTTTGCTAAATGATGACAAATTCTTAATGGAATATTATTTATCAGTCAGTTAACTCAACGCTGTACTTATAATCGATGTTGTAGCATAAACATTGAAAAGTAGCCTCCACCAACACACACACACACACACACACACACACAAATAATCCAGTGCGAAATATGCTGTGTAACAAAAACGGCGGATAAAATGTAGCAAAAAATATAAAAATTGCGACTTCTGTTTGCCCAAAGGATCACCCCCACACAAAAGGAAGAAGATCGCATCGCATCTGAAGGAGGCAGCCACATCTGCCTGAGGTGATTGATGGAAATGAATGTAAACAAATACCGACTACACCAAAAGACTTGCTCCAAAGGGCGAAAAAATTGCCCATAATAAAGTAAACAGTTCTCGGATTGATTCTCTTCAAACCGTTCCCAGAGCGGCTCCGTCTTATGATCCGGAAACAATTCCAAGGATGTGGATACAAACAGACCTGGCAGCCGGCTCGGAATGTTGGTCATTCGGTACTATAGGGTGTGTGGTACCGGGCTCACGTCATGCCCGGTTTGGGATTCCTTCGGAGAAAGGGATCAATATGTGGAGCGTGTCCCGCTCCAATAACCACTCCAGTTCGGCGGCATTCCAGGGCAATAGATGGCCGTTCGCCTTCCGGATCGGAGTTGACACATACCGGACTCTCCAGACGCCACACCGGGCCACACCACGGGATGGTCGGCGGCGGCCGCTCAGTCTGCCCGATGTCTGCTAGTTATCAGCACACCCCGGCAACATTATGATGTACACTGTTAAAATGACCCCTACCTTCCTCTACAGCGGGGCGCCTCCGTGGTCTAGCGGTAGCGTGTTGGACCATAGATCACTACCACCCGTGTTCGAATCTCGGCGTGGGCATATCTGAAGGTTGTATCGTCTTTGACTTCGACCCATTACCTTTGGAGGTCGCTCGGCCCATTTAGCTTACCATGTGCACAAAAGTGGCCGTAAAACATCAATCATCATCGCCTTCATCTATATACATCAGCCGGAGCAAGTAGATGATCTAGTTGCTCTCGGTGCTAAAGCCCATATCGGTGTTTCTCAAGTTTTGACATCCGTGATGGTTGGTGTCCGGCATTGAGGCAATGGATTGAGAAAATGACTCGATTCCAATTAGATACGAGTTATCTCCGTTTGGCTAAAGGTCATCACAGACACGTGAACATCTGCTATAGGATAGATGAGAGTTTGTTTACCTTCTAAGCTCAGTGGACTTACTAGAATATGGTGATCGTGAGACGATAGTTATAAATATAATCCAGTTAGTCATATCCGAAGCTCTAAATAGAGATTAAATAATTAACACACACACACACACGCATGCACGCACGCACCACACACACGCACACACACACACACACACACACGCTCTCTCTCTTTCTGGCCCAATGGTGGCTCAACGTTCTCGACTTCCAGGTAATCATATAACTACAAACAGACAGTTGGGTTATTGCTCGTATCAAATCACAATACGATAAACCATATAGGGGACGGCCTTCAACACAGAACGGGCTACAAATCGTCGGCAATAACCGGCTGTTGACAACCAATCACATCCACAGATGGACCACGCTGGAAGACGGTCAGAGGCTCGGTCCTAATCCCATCTCGGGTTTTATTCACACATACACACAGACAGACAGACAAACCTCTAAACGAGGACATTAACGCCCCGCCCTGGCCAATTGGAGCCCAAAGACTGCCACTGAGTAAACGCTTCAATAAAAACTCAACATCTTTGGATCAACATTGTCATAGAACTTAAGACACCCCCAGTAATGTGGAGCATGTCAGCAGCTGACATCAATAATCGATGAATCCTGCTATAAAGCCACACAGTAACTGCCCTCGCGGCTTATGGAGAAAATTCAAGACGATGTTCCCTGACTAAACAAGGACACGGAGCAAGCCACTGCTCATGGTTTGTGTGTTGTGTGTGTGCGTATGTGTGTGTGTGTGTGTGCGGGTGCGTATGCGCGCGTTGATAAATGTGGGTAGGAAGACATAGGAAATTTGAAAATCAATGCTATGGAGACAAGGATATCATATGAACGACATTATTCCTCTCTTCATCTTGATTACAATGTGTGTGTGTGTGTGTGAGTGAGTGAGTGAGTGAGTGAGTGAGTGAGTGAGTGAGTGAGTGAGTGAGTGAGGCGAGCGAGTGAGTGAGTGAGTGAGTGAGGCCATACCGAGTAATTAAAGAAAGCTATCAGCCGTTTGGTGGTAGCCCAAACATCAAAACAGCCTTGATATCAAAACCCAGAATAGTGGACAGTAAGCCGTCCGTACACATCTCGGCCGAAGTGCCCACACAGCTGACGGGACGGGCCACACATCTAGGACGGGAGTGACAGCACGGCTTGATGTGTGACAGGACACTCATTAAATACCGACACTTATACCATCACCGGGACAGATTTTAGCTCTATTAGAGCACACACACACACACACACACACACACACACACACACACACACACACACATGTCTCAGCAAGAAAAGTCGCCACTCTGGATTTAGTTCCCTGAAGAAATGTCCAGAGTTTGAATTCACGGTTCGAGATTCTCTGTGCCTGTGCCTTATTATACACAGCTAAAACACACACACACCGAAGAGGAATAATACGGGAGGACGTCACCTGATAACAATGGGAGGCCTGAGATAATAAACTGATAAAACAAATACCAAACGGCCAACAACAACAACAACAAAACCTCCCCCCCCCCTACTTCCATCACATTAGTCATTGTCACACCAGCGGCTGTTTGGGGCGCCATTAGGTGAACGGCTCGTGAATTGCACAACTCGTATCAACGGCCATTAGTAGGCCGGACAATAAGGATCATTTGGCCTGAATTAATGGCGGTTTAGTAAGGTGAATCCCCCCATTAATCTCCGACAAAAAAGGGCCGCCCCATTCACTGGCCGGGCCAATGCTATCTCAGGCCGGGAGTCATGCAATGAATGGATTGACCGACCGGTCTATCAGATTCTGTCACAATGACGTCGGTTCACTTCGGTACAGCGACGTCGACGATGACGTCGTCGGCCAAT
>JAODUP010000310.1:7500-92500 GCA_025642065.1 Paralvinella palmiformis | reverse complement strand
CCCCCCCACACACTGTCGCTCTCTCTGGTGAAACATTGTATATGCCTCAGCATGAAACTTCGCATCTCTAGAATTTAGTTCCTTATTGAACCAATCATATTTCGAATTCACAATTCAATATTCTTTGTGCCAGCACCTTCTCCCCACTGCTACTCACCAACATACACATGCACGCGTATGCATGTATGTATAAGTGATTGCTGTTTACCAAAAAACAAAAACAACAGACCAGCAATGGCCAATAACCCGTTATCACCGAACCAGCCATCTACGGATCTGTAGTATACCAGTGTGTTTATTAACCATCAATAACGCCATAACTACGGTACCGAGTCATGTCTACCACACCGTTCTTCACTAGCAACAATAGCACAAATAGTTCACAGCCTGATGGAGTACGGCTAACAAGGGACCCCAACCGCTTACTCTCTCTCTCTCTCTCTCTCACAGAGTATACGGACACCTCATTCTCTCAGAGCAAACCTCATAATGAGTGAACTGATTTAGTACGTAGGAGACACCCTAGAGAGAGAGAAAGAGAGAGAGTGAGAGAGAGAGGCTGGAAGGTCGGAGTAAACGCTGTCCCAGCTGGAAGCCAATGCCTTGTTAGGCCGACTGAGACACGCCACTGTATACCAATAATTGAGACATCAGAGGCCAGTTGTGGTTCAGGTGTTCTGACAGGCTCGGATCAGGACCCTGGCTGGCCGGTTGGATAGACGACGGAAGAGATTAATACATAATTCAACGAGAAACATCAAACCACCAAGAGATATACTGGCCCAAGTGTTTAGAAATGGTTATTTCGTCAACCAGGCAGGCAGGCAGGCAGACAGACAGACAGACAGACAGGCAGACAGACAGGCAGGCAGGCAGGCAGGCAGGCAGGCAGGCAGGCAGGCAGGCAGGCAGGCAGGCAGACAGACAGACAGACAGACAGACGATATATTATTACATATCCCAGTACGACGTGGAAGCCCCTACCCTGAATTCAGTCACACGGAAATGTACAGAGGAAAACCCAAGTGGGCCTCTCTTAGCACGTCCGAGTAGTCTATTTCTATCTTAATAAAACAGTAACCAAATTAAACATTCATTTCATTATATGTACTACAACATGTTTTATATCCCCATTTGTGTGTGGTGTGTACGCATTGTATGCGTGGGAACCCCTTCAATGAATCCACTGAGTTGCGAAATGGTCTAGCCGAGTACACAACTTCTGTAATATATGTAAGGGGGGGGGGGGGAGGCTGATCCAGATCATATTAGTTACTAACCCGAGCTACATGTATAACAGCAACACATGGAACTCCCACACCCCATCAAACACACGCACCCACCGACCCATAAAGTTGTTTTACCCCCTGGGGCCCCAAAACAAAACAAAAATTCTTTTAGATTCAATATATGGAACATAAAACTGAAAACGTGTACTCCACTGGAATATGCTGTACTTCATAGATATTCTCTTGGGGAAAAAAACATCTGTATATTTGATTATGTATTATGGTAAGGGGATCTATGTCTTAAAATCCTCTTGTGCCAAAACCTTCCCCAATAAAACAACTCGCAATATGTTTATAAAGAAGCGGCTTCTTGCTGGCAATATGATGCATTAAAAAAAATCATGACTAACTGTATTAATTATTAAGTCACTTCTTATCAGGTTGTGTTGGAATTTATCAATAATTAATGGAACAAATATGTTCTATTATGCGGCCTATTCATAGAGCACTGCGCACATGTTGCGCACCTCTAAATGAAGACCCCCCTACACACACGCATATATATATATATATATATATATATATATATGTCCACACGCACGCACAGCCACCCATACACCGAGCTTGCTAGGAAACTGTCAGTTTTGCCAGCCCGTCGTTTATATAGTCATAATTCAATAATCAATAGAAGTAAACACGGGTATAGGTCAGCTGTGGGGTGTTCCGGAGCGGCCAGAAGCAGACATCAGCGCCAATGATGTAACCGTGCCACTCTTACGGAGACATGGAAGGTGCTGTTTAAATGGCAATAACCTCGAGGCCGAGTAATGCATACCAATTAGCCGGCGGCTAGTGGCGAGCGCTGACGGCTTAAAATGGCCGGACTAGAATGGGGACGGGGGGGGGGGGGGGTAATGAAATATATATATATAGGACGATTGAAAGGGAAGCTTACATAACAACGGCTTGATTATACATTGGGCTTCTGCCGGGTTGTTGTCGGTCATGTTGGGGCTGTATGGGGGGGGGGGGGGTATTATTGGTCTACTGAGCTCGATGTTCCGTAGTGATTCGGGTAACTGTGTCGAAGTCTGGCCACGTAAACATACGGCATGCTATATCGGTGACTGAATGAGTGAGTCAGTCAGTTGTTCGTTTCGGTTATGGGGTATACGGCCGCGGGTCGACTCCCTAAAGAAGCTGCCCCAAAACGCCGATACCTCTGAACCCTGACCTAGATGATGATGATGATGATGATGATGATAATTGATGTTTTACGGCCACTTTTCTGCACATGGTAGGCTAAATGGGCCGAGCGACATCCAAAGGCAATGAAGCGAAGTCAATGATGAAACACCTTTCAGATATGCTCACGCCGAGACTCGAACTCAGGTGGATGGATGAATGTTGTTTAACGACACATCGGCACAATTTAGGCCATTCTGTGATAGGACGTTTGGAAGATTCGAACTCAGGTAGTTGTGATCTGTGATCCAAGGCACTACCAGTAAGACCACGGGGGCGCTCGAACCCTGACATAGAGCTTTGTTACAACGTGCAGTAATCACTGAGCAATCAGAAGGCCCTACAGCGTGTTAGATAGGTATAAATGATACGACAAAAAACAAACTAAAAAACCTCTTTACGGCCAATTCCTGATTAACCAATATTTTTGATTAACCGAATCTAGCTCGGATACACGGCAGTATTAATTCACGTATCAAAAAAAATAGAAAAACAAAGATTGCATGATAATACGGAATCTTGGTCAGCCGGCTTATAAACTTATCCCCTCCAGTGATCCAGTTAATCTAAAGTTAATATACTCTTCCCGGCGCAGAGGTTCCGAGTTAACAGTTAACCCGGAAGTGAATGGGAAATATCTTCCCTGGGACATTGTCTTTTTATTTCCATAATTCTCTTAAGTGATTAAATAATAGATAAGCATCATGCAGGATTTTCAAGACGATCCATTCTTTATCACAAATATTAATAATCCAATATGCCCTCGGCATACAATTTAGTTTTGGTTATATTTTTGGGGTTTAATAATTCGGCCTGCTACACACCTATGCTGATGCTGTCAATGCCAATCAGCCGGGCTAGAGCATATTAGCATGCCACCAGCGCGTTGCTACGATAACATAAAAACGTGCATATTTGTGGTCCGTGGGCGCCTCCCACCAACATCCCACTCAACATTTTGATGGAGCTTGCCTACAAGTTACGTTTATCACATTATAAAAATAGTCTCCCGAGGAAAGAACCACGTCGAGCTGATTGCAACGATATTATATAATTCCGAAACATGGACAGTTCCTTCCGCATATAGTTCCTGAATTAAAAACTATATAACACTAGAAAACAAACAGATATCGCATGCAAAAAGTTGACACAATGTATCTTATAGGACTGTGCCACATCGGTGCGGCTCTTACCTGGAACATGCCCTGGGCCTCGAAGGATGATGATGACGACGCTGATTGATGTTTTACGGCCACTTTTGTGCACATGGTAGGCTAAATGGGTCGAGCGACCTCCGGAGGTAATGAAGCGAAGTCAAAGATGAAATAACCTTCAGATATGCCCAAGCCGAAATTCGAACACGTGTGGTAGTGATCTTATTGTTTGATGAACGCTGTCAGTGGACAACGTATGTTAGTTATCGCAGCAAAATGACTATACGGAGAAAAATGCCAATACATCACATGGTAGGCTAAATGGGCCGAGCGACCTCCAAAGGTAATGAACCGAAGTCAAAGATGAAACACCCTTCAGATATCTCGGAGCCTGGAAGGAACTGTCGTATATCATTATAGCATAGCTCGGATTTATTGAAGTGCAAGTGATCTTCGCAAACACGCCGAACAACATACATCAATGAGACGTGTGCTGTACTTAAACAGACGCACGTACGCACCCGCTTCGAGTGTGAATGGCTTAAGCCCCGCACGCACAGCGGATGAGATTAAAAAGAGACAACACGTCGTCGCATCTGCACAGTATGCTGGTGCACAGACAGCGTGATGCTAATAACACAGGCAAAGAAAACGGGATCACAAACACGGCATATTGTTGTTAAACAAACCTAAATGCTGATACTAGCACATCGTGTTCTCAAACCAATCGATTCCACACACACACACACACACACACGTCCTCACTAGCACCCATGGTCTCTATATTAGTAAGGACTTATGTGAACCAACAGACTCATAAGGACAATAATATGTAAAACAACTGGTTTAATTAACTTAGAAAGAAGGCATTCACATAGCATGGAAATGTATGTTCTCTGTTTGGGGATCATCTACGGTCAAGGCACACTTAGTGGTGCATTCCATTTGACGTAATGACAATTGGTTTTATAAAATATGGCTGACATTAATCATATAATACTGTTTGGATATGATCATGTTTCGTTGCGGCTAGTAAACGCGTTGAGCTGGCTGGACTAGTAAACAACACCCGCTGTTTATTAAAACATAAGAGGTTCTGCTGCTCCAACGCGGCGTAAAGCATATCTTTTTCACGCACAGACACACGCACGCACACACACACACACACACACAGAGAGGATGCTGTTCTACTTGATGTCGTTGCTAACATTTCCATATCGTTTCACACCCTGTCTCACACCATCAGCGCAATGATCATACACGGCGAGTGTGCATGTGGCCAGCCCAAGACAAATCAACCGGAATCGGTTCGGTGTTAACAGCACACACACACACACACACATACACACGCGCGCACACATGATACTGGCCAGTTAGTCAGTCAGTCAGTCAGTCAGTCATCCACTCACACATTACGTTAACATCTCGGTATGCCACTCGGCGGGAGCTCGCTAATTCAATGAAACCGACGAGACTGTGTACGCCCAGAATCCGGACGCGGGCGAGCTGGCAGCGACGATCCGCGCGCGTTCTCCCAAGATATCCCGATTAACGGGATCGATGTTCGGGGCCGACCATCGCCCTACGACGACGGCCGGCATTAATGCTAACGAGCCGACCAGTAGTCCACGAAAGGGAATAAAATAGACGCATTCGAAAAACGGCCACTTCGCACCGACCCTGTCCCCATTGTTATAGTTGTGCCACTGGGGCAAAATGTGGCGTCTTTGACACACTAGCGTCTTGAAACAACGACGACGACGAAACACCACCACCTGTAACAACAACATCACCACCACCACCAGCAGCAACAACAACAACGACATCTCTAACGTTGCCGAAATAATCCATTACTGTCGTTCTGACTGGTACATGCTCTAGGGCCAATAATAACACCCTTCTCCTTATTGATAATTACTTTATCTACTGTTTGCTGTTCGTTATTTACACTCTTCTCGATGCCATGTTTGCCGTGCCCGTGTTCTCAATAAATACAGCACTCCAGTCATTTCCTTTACCTAAGGCTCACCTTTCGTGTGTGTGTGTTGTGTGTACACACACACACACACACACACACACCGTTCTACGTCATTAATTGGTTCCAAAAGCTATGACGTAAGAAGGTTTTTGACGTAAAACGGACTAATGCCTTAAAATGCCTTTCCGTGTAAATTTTTTTTATTGTGTTGATTTTTAAATGTTTTTAAAGTGTTTTATTGTATCTTAAATCGTTGTTCAGTTTCCTTTATCTTTTATTGTACATTTGTTTATGTCACGTTATTATGACGTACTTCAGTGACGTAACATCGGATGCAATGAGGCTCGCTGAAATGAGATTTACTCTAAAAAGTGGCGTAACAGTGAATTTGACGTAGGCCGAAATGACGTAAAGCGAGGTATTAATATATATATATATATATATATATATATATATATATATATATCCAATTCAAATTTACAAGTCCATTTTTTTTTGTTCCAGATATATTCAGCCATTCTAGTACATACACGTCCATATGTCGCACAACGGCAAGCGGGACATTACCACGGCGTTAGTTGACGATGGTTTCATCAATTCTCATTTCGTAGTTGGTGTCGTATAAAGGCAGTTTCTCCACGATGGGTGTAGCAGATCGGGCACAATGGATAACAGTAACGCTGACCCGCAATATCCCCCGGGTTGCGCATGATGCGCGATAGAAGTTGTTCGGGATGAAGTCCGGTCCGGCCGAGAATCCGAAAAGGCTACAATGGATCTTCGGGGTGGGGGGGATCGGTGTGGGAGTGCCTATCCGAAGCCATCAATCACCGCCGAAGCTTACATCGCTTACATTCGGCCGCTGAATCGGCTGTGGCGGCGGGCATACGCGTCGGGTTCGTCGACGACGCGCCTTGCTGGCGAGCCGATCCATAACGGACCGTCCGCCGGCTAATTGGGTGTTTACCCGTATCCTGTCGGCATAGCATCGTCATGCCATTCTCCACCATCTATCGTCATCATAAACCGGTTGTTTCATTCATACCGGACAAAACTAATCAAATGCTCTAAAACATGCCATCCAGCCATTAATCTGATTTGGCCATCAAGATCCCGTCATCCTTCAAGGATCTGATCCGCTCTGTATGGAAGATGTCGGTTATCTTATGACGTGGCTATCTCTGATGTGCATATGGCCTGCTGGATGGTGAAGAAGTGTCATACACATCAAGGTCATGAAATATGCGAAGCGCACACAAGTTATTATCCATAATCTTTAATATGCAATAAAGTAATCTAATAGCAATTCCGTGAAAGCAGACCAGCGGCTAACACGTTGAGGAAAATGAGCAGGTTTGCGTATGTGTGCCTGCAAGTGCGCGCGTATGTGTACATACACACAGGCAAATAAACGATTGTGCGATAACGGCGCCATCTAACAGAATACCGTTTCCAAAGATGATACTGATTGATGTTTTACGGCCACTTTTGTGCTTATGGTAGGCTAAATGGGCCGAGCGAAGTCAAAGATGAAACAACCTTCAGATAGGGCCACGCCGAGATTCGAATACGGGTGGTGGTGGTGATCTGTGGTCCAACACGCTACCGCTAGACCACGGAGGCGCCCTGCCGTTTCCAAAGAGCTCACTAAATTATTTGCCATTTGTAAATTAAATAAGCTAAACTCGTGTAGAATCATATGGGAAGGGGTTGGTTGGAACCCCATTCTTTTAACCAATCGCAAATTAACAGAGGCCACTAACTGGTTCGCTTAAATTGACGAGTTTCTTCAATGACGAGCAATATTCTGACAGTGAATGCAGATTTCACTGCATGCGTTCTTTACGTATCGCACAGCAATGATGGATACATACAGTATTTTTCAACAAAGAGTTGTTAACTTTTTATCTGTTCAAATGCGTATAACTGTAGGTTCATGTAATATGTGATACTGGGCACTGTAAAGCCTGCATGTGAGAACAGTTAAAAAGTTGTAACCCAGACAGCCATTGAGCGAATCGATGTGAGATTTATATCAGAATAAATCAGACAAAAACCGTTCCCAAACAAAACCAATTTCTATTATTACGTTAGAACAATAGACTTATACCGAAACTTACATATCTGAGATCATTATATTTTCAAGGTGTTTGATTTTCTACTGTTCGTTATCGGCTACTTATCAGAGTTTGTTGTCATAACATCTGACTTGCAGTGCGACTGCCATTCTCTCACAGTTTCAGCTGTATCGTGCTATGAAAGCCGCCCCCCCCCGAAAATAACCTTATCTAACAGTAAAACAAACACAATAACAACGACAAGAACAAGGAAAACGCTATAATTAACATTATGGATGAACCATGAAACTGCAACAAGAATTTGCAAATCGATTTTGTCTTGTGAATCCCCAAATTTAGCAAATTTACAAACCAGTACTCTGGATATACCCCCCCCCTCGCCCAGCGGAGGCCAAGTTGCTCCGGACACGGTACCCTTCCTATCGGCATTGGCTCTTCACACACAAATCTGCAAACTGGCACATGTCCATAAATCAATGCATCTACGCAAACAGACGTGCATGCGCAGCATATACGTACACGGAAACATACCCCCTAAATAAACAGACACGGTGTTGATCAATCTAAACGCGTTATAGCCGAAGAACAGGCAGCACTCACCTAGAGCTCCATCATTTCGACCAAAACTCCACCAGCCAACCAACCAGCCAACCAACCAGCCAGCCAGCCGGGGCCCCAGGCCAACAAATATCAACAATACGCTCCGTGGCTAAAACCAACAAGTCATCATCCCGACATCATCGCATAGATAGTTCCTTATTAGCAATATCAGATTATTATAATTCTTTGGGTCTACCGGCGACTGCCAGCTGTCACACGGCATCAGGTGGCTGGCTGGCTGGTCGGGGCGAGCGGGCGGGCGATTGGCCGCATTTCGGCTCGTGCACGTCTAATGCGTTTAAAAATAACTTCGTTAGTTCGCCGGACCCGTGCGCCATAACCGCGTACTGAAAGGAGATCCCCTGTCTGGCCGCTAGGTGGCGGCAGCGTACCCCCGTCCGTCCGTCCGTCAGCTGGCGGGTACAAGACAACCCTGGATTATCTCTCGGTGAGAGAAGCCAACCGGAGATGGCTCGACAGGCACGGCCATCAGCGCTCAGCAAGCACGCACGCACACACAGATATATGGCCGACCAACGCCCCGGTCTCTCGTACGGCCTTTATCAACGAACACCTTATGGGAACAATAACATTTTATGCCTTGATTGGATGATAAAAGACGGCAAGCCGAGTGGACAGACCGACCGAGCGCCACTTGGCACCAATCATACACAGCCTCTTACCACAAAGATATTCAAGTGTTAAGTACGAGTATTAGTTACTCAAAGCCGGACTGCCGACAGCGGCCATAATATTACACACCCAGTCCCATCTGCGGCAACCTTTATCAATAATCACGCGCGCGCGGGCACACACACACACACAAGCGCGCGCGGGCGGGCGTCCAAAGAAATTTCTCCGCTGCGTACAGCCGCTACCTAATCAATAGCAACTCTTTTAACCGGGTCCAATAAACTAGACGAAACACATCGCGACAAGTGCAGCCAATAATAACACATCAATTACGGGGAAATAGTCATCAAAATGCATCATCGTCGTAATAACAGGTTGATGCCGTCGTCCTCCCGCCGCGAGTACGCGAAAACACAACAGACCCGCCGGCTACGAGTCGACTCATTAGTGAGACCATCGTCAGCTTGTTGCCGGCCCGGGGGCCTGCCTACTCGGACAACGCCATCCAGTACTGTCAACAATCCGTCATCGCCGCACACGGCACATGCCACACACGGCACGGCGCGTCAATAGCAGAACTCGCCGGCCGATGTCGGCAAGGCCGACTCGCGTTCGCAATGGCCGCGTGCCGAAATTTCAATTAGACCTCGGCTTCCCCGGCAACGGATTGGCCGAGTAAGTCAAACAGAACTTAATCACGCCGCCTCCAAACGAACGAACGAGACGGGCTCGGGCGGCCGTAATGATGGGGCGACGGCGTCCTCCACGACGAACAAACGCCGGGCCGATGACTGCATTCCGATATCTGAATTAGATAGCTCATCCCTCTTGCCCCGACGAACAAACGAACCCTCCCCGATTTGCACCAGGTAACAGCGAACCGTCGACGCTGTTATACCGTTTGTTGTGGGGTCAAGTCACAGCGAACGGTAATGAGATAGCGTTTTATATTAAACCCGTTCTGGATGCTCCGTAAGCCGGTCAGACCTTTTTGGTACGCGGTGTCATTATTACCTGGGCTCTTTCTTATTAACGAAGGAAATCAAAAGCTTCGACCGACAAACACACACAGGTCAGCGAAGTCGTTACCCGAATAACACCGATGTGTTCAGAATAAACATGGAGGTGGAGGGGTGCGTGCGTATGCGTGTTTTAGCTGTGTATTATAAGGCACAGGCATAGAGAATCACGAACAGTGAATTCAAACTCTAGACGATTCTCCAGGGGACTGATTCCAGAGTGGCGACTTTTCATGCTGAGACATGAGCAATGTCACACACGAATACACACACACACACACACACACACATTTAGATTTCATGTGTATGTGTATGTGTGTGTGCGCGCGCGCATGTTTAGGGATGATTCTGAAAAATGATTTAGTAAACGCGGTCAGGTGAATGATTGGTCAAACAACAACTTGACAGACGTAAAAAAGAACAGCAAGAGAAAAGAAAAAAATACGCCGCATAATTATAATGATGACGAATATGACGACGGTGATGATTGATTGATTGATTGAACTGAACAAAACCATCGTAACAATGCTGGGTTAAAACAACAAACTACCGTAACAATGTCAACAACCCGTCCAGAAAAATGACATACCGACAAGTACCACTGGTTGTGCGTGCGTGCATGTGTCCGCGCATGGATGCTAGCACCGGCGCCGAAAATGATCGGTTACCTCAAGGCAGTGGATAGGTGGTAACAAGGCCGGATAACGCCCATCGCTAACCGAACACCCACCGTTCACGCCACAAACCGGAGGAGAGCACACGCGCGTTACGCGGACCTGCACCCAACCGACTTGGTGATTATCTGTTAAATTACCGACACCTTTAAGCGAGACACCAGACACCGACATCGTGATGAACATCGGTTCTGAAACAGTCAGGATGCGCAATAGTGTTCAAGATGAAACGCCCACCACATCACTGACTCTATTTCTAAACTCGAGCCCGGTGAGAAGATCAGTAAACCCCCCCCGCCCCCGCATATCTCATCATGCATATCATAAATATAAGATTCAGTGCATCAGATT
The DNA here is from genome assembly GCA_025642065.1 of Paralvinella palmiformis. Lineage (NCBI taxonomy): Eukaryota > Metazoa > Annelida > Polychaeta > Terebellida > Alvinellidae > Paralvinella > Paralvinella palmiformis. The sequence goes on along the minus strand of JAODUP010000310.1, from coordinate 81,539 downwards.
ATTATTATTATCAGTGCATCAGATTATTATTATTATCATTATGAGCAACAGCTGAACTTTCACGCGTATCGCATTATCGGCAGTCATGCTGTTATTGATACGAGCCAGATATGCGGACAGAAATACCACACAGGCCCCCCCTTTCCATACGCCATATTAATATCGGCGATCCATATAACAGTAGTGAAGACTTCCTTCTGCCAGCAGAGGAGATACCGTTTACGTAATTCTCTTACAAAAAGCCGTCATGCTCTAATGGTGTCATCGGCTCCCTCTAAAATGCCCACCAATATTATCTCCACCGTATCTTTTTGGAATTATAAATGTATACTGCTTTTATTGTTTAAAAAATGTATTATTACGTCCTATGTATTACACGGATTCCATGAAGTTCCCTTTAGGATTCGAATCCAACACTCCATCACTCCATCCATCCATCCATCCGCCCGTCCCTTCCCCACTGTCTCCGAACTTTCCTCCCTTTTAGGATTCGAATCCATCACTCAATTCACCCATCCATCCGCTTGTCCCTTCCCCACTGCCTCCGAACCTCCCACCACCATCCATTCATCCATCCCACCACCCATTCATCCACCCATCCCACCACCATCCATTCATCCATCCATCAATAAAACGAACGGGGGGAAGCTCTAGCAACACAGTCGATTAGTTACCTGAAAGAACTGATCCATGGTCTCTGGTCCGGCGACTATAGAACAAATCGTATGATAACAAGTCTGTGGTTGGCAGCCTCTCCGCTAAATCCACGCATTAAAATCTGGTGCCCAGTAACAGGTGGCCAAACATCGGCACAAACATTGTGCTGATTAGAACATCAAAAAGAGAAGTCGGTGCCGCCTGGTTGTTTTTGTGCATGCGCGTGTTGTGCTTGCGCGTACGTGCTTGCGCGCGCGCGCTCGCACGTGTGTGTGTGTGTGTGTGTGTAGGGATGGCTCCACTTCAACACCGACACAGGTGTGTATCAGCGGGGTTCGTCCGTACCACCATTAGGCGACATGTCGCACTTTCGCCGCACAAAGCAAACCGATTCACAGCGGCACGGAGTCGCGCCTACGACGTGAAAGCCGCACAAACGTTGTCGGTCGTCGGACAAAGACATTCGAGAACTGACGTCGTCGTCGTGGTCGAAGCCGGTAATAACAAACAGCCTTAAGTAATCACTTATGTCGACGACATGGTAATGGTTGGTCGGTCGTTGGACGACCATCCGACGATCATCCGCTCCCGACGCATGACAATAGGGGCCAGTCGGAGCTCGGTCGTGCAGGGATCACGTCGATCCGGAGCGAACGCGCCCGCAGCATCAACGCTTCGCCGCCGACATCCCGGGCCTTCCCGCCGATCGGCGCTATCCAGATCCGGGAGACAGTTCCGCGCGGAGCTCGTCAATCGGAGCCCTTCAGGTAACGACGACGATGACAACGACGGCGACCAGCACCACCATAACCACGACGTACGTGCATTAACCACCGACACAAGCATGTATCTTAATGTATCCGTGTACCGAGGTAACTTATCCACGACCGACGGCTGGGTTCAGACGGACGAATGGCACGCCGATCGGCCTGACACACAAACACACACATATATATATATACACACACACACGACACAACAACACACACACTTACACACCGAGACACATAGACGTCGAGAGACGGTCGGTCGGTCGGGGCTCAAGTTAGCTGCTTGCTGGTGACAAGCTCCGGCTAACTAGGATCATTACATCTCGTTGTGTGCGAGCGTGCGTGTGCGTGCGCGCGCGACTGTGTGCCTTCTCAACTCGGTCTGCCCAGTTCTTCGGTCCTCCTCCACCGCATCAGCGAGCATCAGCAGCAGTAGCAGGAGCAGCAGCAACGACTGGCAGCGGAGGACATACCAGATGCAGGATCTCGAGCCGGCCAGAGATCGACGGTAGTATGCACGCACGCACACACACAGAGACACACGCGTACACGGAGAACGCCAACGGAGTTGGTGGTTTGATGGGGAACATATCTTCTTGTTGTCCTAATTCCCACAGCTTATAGTTGGTTGGCAGTCTCTCTCTCTCTCTCTCTCTCTCTCTCTGTGTCTCTCTGTACAGCTTAAGCGTGTAGGTAGCGCCCAGTAGCCGCGAGCCGCTGATACTGGTTCAATACGTTGTTTCTGTGGCAGCGGGCATTCGGGAAGACCCTAACAGCTGATCGAGTCAATAGTGGAGCCCTTAGACGGCACGAACACGAGCCAAATGACGGCACCACTAGCCCGTCACTTCGACACCTCGACAATTGGCGATAAAGAAGGCTCACACCGAAAAGCAACTTCAACGGGAGGGGTCAATAATTGGATCGAGACGATTCTACTGTGATGGTAGGATGACACCGAGATGAAACAAAGACACATTTTCACTGTTACGATACGTGACGAGAACAGTTAGATGACGCACATGTGCACCACGGTATGTGTGTGTGTTTGTGTGTGCGCGCGCATGCGTTTTAAAGAAAATTAAGGCCCCGACAGGTATTAGATTGAAAGGATAAATACTGGTCATGTGCCACAGTGATCACAAGGATAGATCATTATGAAATATATTCTGGTATAGACACATGCCACGATAATGACAACCAACACACAGCTGGCAAAACAACATACGCTACTGAAACACATAGTACAAGAGCTACAAGAACTTCGTGGGTCATCTTGACAAAAAAAATCACGATGACTCACAAACTATAGGGACAACACACACACACACACCACACACACCCACACACAGAGAGAGAGAGAGAGAGAGAGAGAGAGGGAGAGAGAGGAATTAATCCCATAGACCACATTTCTCCGGATAGACCCTCCAATATACATTCCTGGCTAGAGACCGAGGAAGACACTTGAACACACTGGGACTGGGAGGCAGAAGATAAACCAAACAGCCAACAAATTAGCAAATGGTCAAAGCTCTTCTCTGTGTACTATCAAAGTAGCTTCCCTTATGAACACTCCATACCGAGTCTACTCCTCGTCCAACAATAACAACACTGACAAATGAAGGCCGATGCGCTTAGTTTTATCTATCTCTCTCTCTCTCTCTCTCTCTCTCGACCAATGATCTTCAAATACTACATCTCCGATATTTTGGACAAAAGACAGTTGGGTAGTGTTTATTGCTATACAGGAGAAGTGCTATGTTACCATGGCATATTGAGAGATTGAGACGCTATCTCAGTTAAAGTATACAACGTAAGACATCGCTATTGTTTTGGAAGTGCTCGGTGAAGGACCATATAGAATAACGCACGAAGACAATATGACATATTGGGTTCTTCTACCTCTAGCTCACACTGGAATCGTCTAGATTATGTAACAAAGAATCTCCTCGGTCGTGCATGTAAATTGCACGCACGCATGCACGCACGTACGCGCGCGTACACACACACACACACACCACCACCACCACTACCAGCACCTGCAGTCTTCCATCCAATAAACTAAGAACTGCGAGAACATGCCCGAACAGAACTTGGAAGAAATCAATGCCTAACAAACATACAATATTTATGCCTCACTCAACATGGCTTGATTGGTTAGCATTTCTCTCACCTGGTCACTTGATTAGGTATGTCAAAGAAACTGACCACGCCAAGGGATAAGTATGCGTGTGCATATGCCAGTACACAGACACATACACGTGCGCAGACGTAGGATAAGTGCGGGCATATAATGTACAAGTATAACATCTGGTGTAGTTGTTCGGAAGACAATTAAAAACAGCAGAAAATATACATATGAGACTGTTATCAATGATTTTACGGCGCCTCGGGCCCTCTACGCCCCTGTATGGTATATTACTGTAGAGAATAAGACCTAACCGAGCTCAACACTAAAGCCAGACAGCTAGGATATAGAGGTCTGTTCTTAGAGATAACATAATTCCATCTCAGCCAGCAGTGTGTAACACTGAGCAGCCATTGGACAGCAGATTGTCTATCACCAGAATGTAGAGAGACAAGACAGATCAAAGAGATCACTACCGGCTCAAGATACAAGCGTACATCATTCATACGACCTCACCCAAAACAGTGGACATCACACCAGTACCCCCACCCTCAGAAATCAAACCGACCAATATCCCCATCACATCGTCCGGTATCCCACAACCTTCACTGTCCGTTATCGGTCACAAGAAATGGCAAGGTTATAGAAGTCCGTCCACGTCCACACACACACACACACACACACACACACAAGTAAACAAGTGCGTGTCTATTGTTCATAGTGTGTCCCAATGCAGTTAAGAACACAATGTGTGTGTGTGTGTGCCTGCGCGCGCGCGAGCGAGTGGGTGTGTGGCTGGGTGAATGACATCAGAAGCTGAGAATACAAACATACTCTCCCAATTTCAAATACAATAGATCTAAGCTACTATACAAAACCGGATCAGACAAACCATCCTATCCATATAGTATAGCTACCTAGACACACTCAGCGCCGAACGTTTACACTTGCGGGAGTGGTCCACATCGATCCAGTATAAGCCTTGCAGTCTGGAGCCATAACTGTGGGTGCAGTCTTAAGAAAGAATGGGGTTCAACGACCTGGATTACAACATTCAGCAATAACCAGTCGCCGGTTTCGATCCGGATTCCTGTTACAACGCTAACATCGGTCACCGTTAACGGACATTGGTTGTGGGCCGTCATTATCGCTCGTAATACCATTAACAGCTATCACACGGTGATGACTCTATCGTCAGTTTTTAATAATAAATATTACTGATAAAGATCGTACGGCTTAAACATCGGCTATAATCAACATTAATTATGAGTATTGTACTTATTGATCCAGTTGGTGTGGTTCTTTCAATACCACCTCATCTGATCCCGGGATTATGACGTAGCCACTCTAGACATGGGACAAATCGCTGATTTACTGACATACAAAAAGACACGCGTATACAGAGTCTGTATTGCAGACGCATATGACTCACCTATGCCAGAAAACCCGGCCATTTTCACTATATACGAAATATACAGAACTCATTTACGAATAATCCATACTCTCCTGCATCCAATCCAACACTGAACCATCAAAATGTCAATCAGCACTTACATTCTGAGAACAAATCACCTAGTTGTCGTATTGACACGCATGGGTGTGCCCCCATGCATACATATGCCCCTCAGTGAAAATTACTTTACTTATGGGAAATCCTTCTCACAATGTTTTTGACTTTTTGTTTCCAGGGATCGATCGTCTGTTACTTTAAATTTTAGCAGTTTATCCCTTTTCTGCACTGCACTACTGAACTATAAATACTTCGCTGCTGTCCACCATTAAAAGTAGAAGACTTTACCCTGATGATTTTCATGGATATGCCTGGCAAAAATGACTTATTTTATAACCCTAATTTGTATATAAATATAACCACAATGTCATGAAATTGAGGCCATCTGTTGAATGGAGTGGTGGCAAATTTAATGTATGCGACTCAGCTGGTTCTTACAAATACAGTTCTAATTTGACTAAATGACCAATAACACAAAACAGACATCTATGATGTATATGATTATTTCAAAGGACAACAATTCTTTACATTATATATCCACAACACGTGTAAATACGTTCAGTTAATCAGTACAATAGAAATCTTCTTCCCCTACCAGCAGCTACTCACAATGGGGCAGATATTTGTGCGTCAGAACGTGTTAACTAGCCATTATGATATAGATAAATATTTGGTCCATTATGATGAGCACACTGTCCCGCTCACCGGGTGCTGCTGAATGGTTCTTTATTCCAAGTATGCTTCGACGGCTAATTGATGTCAAAACATAAAATTGCATATCGAATAAACACATACACACACACACACACACACACACAACGCTTACCACAAGGTAGCAGCATGGTTTCGTCATTTATACAGCCACCCATATAATAGTTGGGCATTCAACAAATTGATGTGTTAGGCGTTAGTGATAAAACGTATGATTAAGCAAACGTATGATTGCTTTGTTTAGCTCAGAGGTTTGGAAGGTCACGTCTGGGGGTCATACAAACGAGGCAACTACACGATACGGAAATGAGATGTTCACAAGAAACGAGCCGCAGACATAACTAAAAGCGGAAGTTCAATCAGTTTGATCCCGGGACCATTTCGACACTAACAGCAACACGGTAACGAAAATTCAAGGATGACGATGATGATGATTGATGTTTTACGGCCACTTTTGTACACATGGTAGGCTAAATGGGCCGAGCGATCTCCAACGGTAATGAGGCGAAGTGAAAGATGGAAGACCCTTCAGATAAGCCCACGCCGAGATTCGAACTCGGGTGGTGGTAGTGAGTTATCTGTGTTCGAACGCGCTACCAACTAGACCACGGAGGCGCCGGTGAGAAATCCTAAGATGGAAAAGCTTAAGATGTCAGCATTAAAATCCAGGCCGCGGTGAGATTTTCCCGCCCGGCTGGCTGCCTACACGCGTTCAATGGGAAACGCCAGATCGGGCGTGTTTAAGCCGGCCACGTCGTTTTGCGTTGCATTGCATTGTTGTTTATTCGTCGTCGTATTCGGAGAGAAGCGATCACGCAAAACGCCACTAAATACTGGCCGAACGCCATTATTAATAACGCCCTTTCTCTTATTATGGAAAAGTCGTCCGGGATGGAGCCTGACACTTACCCACATCGATTGGACTTAGCGGCCTTCGCACTTAATGGGAAAGAAATTCATTAAATCCAACACAACAGTGCGAGCCCTTTCCACCAACGGGCCAGTCAGCCACAACCGAATGGCCACATGTCACAGACGTGTCCACGTTTCCCGGTCCGATAGATGCTCCCCGCCTTCGCCGTCCGCATATCTCGGATCGGTTCCCCTCCCAGACTTGAACCATCCGCCGAAAACGGCTCATATATTAGCACCAATGCCACCTTGAGGAAGCGAGGACCTCCGGAGAAGACGTAATATACACCGGCCTTAAGAGGAGCGCACTGGCCACTGTTAAATGGTCTCTCTCTACCTGTGTCAACTGTCTAAAGGACCCTGGCCAAAGGCGTCAGACAACTTAACCCTTTATATGTGACAGTTAATAAACTCTCACACCGACTGGAGAGAGAGAGAGAGAGCGAGAAACACACACAGACACACACACCTCGACCACAGACCATTCCCAGACGTCACAGGCTTTATTATAAAATGGATAACCAATCACGGTAAAAGCTGGTAATAATAGCAATAATTGAAAGTTAAAGTTAAACATTTAGACATTTTTCTAATCATGGGCAGCATTATCGTATATAATCTATCCTCCTGTGTGTTCAGCTAAAGATGGAAATAGCTGTGATGAGTGATGAACCAGTTAACTATGTGAGCTGAGGCTAACAACCGACAGACAGACACACACACACACACACATATATATATATATATACGTACATAAATGGATTGCTTCCCGAAGAGGTTTCCACATTGATGAAGTCATCAACATTTTCATAATCAAGAACATCAACAAAAACAATAACAACAACAAATAACCTTCGTGTCACTAAGCCATGCATGATCCAGACAGCTATTAAAAATATCCAGAACTATCATGGATCCAGACTGTTACCATGCATACTAATGAATTCAGAAACAACAAATATGATAGATTTAATCATCAGAAAAAAATCTAGGAATTGCTACACTCCTCAACCTACTCAGATGTGAAGAGGTTAACATACTCAGATGTGAAGAGGTTAACATACTCAGATGTGGACAGGTTAACATACTCAGATGTGAACAGGTTAACATACTCAGATGTGAACAGGTTAACATAGTCAGATGTGAACAGGTTAACATACTCAGATGTGAACAGGTTAACACAATCAGATGTGAACAGGTTAACATAGTCAGATGTGAACAGGTAAACATGCTCAGATGTGAACAGGTTAACACACTCAGATGTGAACAGGTTCTGAGATAGATAATGTTATATAAATGTAAATAATTATTGTAAATAATCAACTATTTCACATAATGTCTAGTGATGTATTAGATACTGATAAGGGATAGTTATAGCTGTAGAAGTCCCTGTGTTTGTTAAATCGTATACAGAGATACATCAGTTGTAATAAAATATTAACACAAATTATACAGTATGGTCAGTGAAGTTTTTCATTCTTTTATTTAATTACAAGTTTCTATCAGAACGTCTCTTGATTTTTATCGGAAGACAAGAATGTAACGTGAACGTGTGTGAGACCAAATTAAAAAGAAACCTCAGCTTGTAGGGCTCAAATGCTAACACTTAACTTTACTTAAACCAGACTGGTAATGAAAACATTACACTCAAGGTAAGAATCATCACTTAAAACCCCAACATGACAAATGGAAATGCCAAACACCTGATTTATTGGCCTAAGAAAAACATAACCCTTATATAATTTCATCCTCCTAAATAATTTTTTTTCTAAATTTAAAAAAAAATAAAAATTTCTAAGTCCGCCTTCTGATATGACAAAAATAAGAAATTTTAAACCCTCTTGGTTATCCTGCTCTCAGATAACAAGAGTATAAAATCCACTACACAAGATGCGGGATATACTTACTTCTGCAGTATTAAGCTTCTGGAGGCACAAATGTTAAATTGTATGACTGGAAATACTAATTCTTATCAAACATAATTAGTTACCTTCCCATACTACTTTCATATTTAATGTTGGGAGTTAATCAGAAAATTAGGCATAAAGCCACACACACTGACATGTACACAGAGTAAACATACACATACCTATCAGCGAGTCCACTAGGCTGTATTTTCTGTACAAAGATGCCAAGTTCTCCGCGGTGTTCACTCTTCAATCCAACAACACTGAAGCCAAGGCTCATATTGTCCACCTTGTTCAGTACGACCGTGTCCACCTTCCGGGCCTGTGCTGCGTGCTCAATACACTTAACAAATGCTGGATCACTGGCATAATGCGACAGTACCAGACCTCGGACTGTCTCCTCTAACTCGGGTCTATCCGGTGAGGGCTGTTCCTCAGTTTCAGGCTCGTGGATACTTTCTGCCGGAATCTCTTCTAAATCGTGCACATCCTGAGTGGAATCAATAATCAGCTCACCTGATGTAGGGTCAAAATCAAATTCCTCGCCATCCATGGGATGCTTTCCTTGGATCTGTCAAGAGATGGGGAATGGCGAGTTATTACTTGCATCATTACTAGTACAGCCGAGTAAGGGAGCGTATTCCTTAGCGTTGGTGCTAGAATCAACACGGAGACACATGGCTGATCCGGAGCCGAATAAGATGAACAGGCTGAAGGCCTTTTACTGGAGGATAAAAGACCCCACAGACACCCAGGTAATGCTGGGATTCAATCCCACACTGGTGACCTAGGCTATGTGACCTAAATGAATGGGGTTGTTATCATACTTAATCCACTTAATGACATTATTCTGAACTATAGGAAATACAAAGGTAAGAACCCGCAGAGTTGTCATCATCATTTGGGAAAAAAAAATTCTGTAAATTCCATACAGGAGATAGTTCTCTAATCCCCCCCACATGTTTTCAATAAACAGTTCCCGATTTGACCTTAAATATAAAGGTCTTAACGAGAAATCTAGGTATTATAAAACTGAACATTCAATTGTCCTGAAACCACTAAGATATTATAGTGATCAGATTAGTAATAGTAATAACTGAACAGAAATCACATGGTGTTAGGTGATCTAATACCATATATCTTGGGTCATATTAAACAGCATTCTAATAATAACAATACTGGTATTTTATATAGCACTTTAATCAACGTGAGATGCTCTAAGGTGTTTTACACTGAGAACAGAATCAAAGTACGTACTGAAGTATTACTAGTTTAGTGCCGTCTATTTACCTGTTTAAGTTGCGTGAGAGCATCCTGGATATTAAGGATCTGGTTGAACAGCGGAGATTCCAGCATGTAGATGAGATTCTCCAGGTCATCTTCATGACTCGTGTCATTACAGTCATGCAGCTTGTCTTGGATCCGCTCCAGAACCTCTAGAGCGCGGTGGGAATCTGAAAGCGAGATCACACCATTAACGGTAAGAAAAGACGGACCGGAGCTGACCACTGATCCAGGATGGCCAACAAACACGTGAAAATCTCAAGCCAGGATTCAATCAATAACTTTTCACAGACTTAAAGCAACTAAAACATGGTTGATATAAATGATCTTCCTATGACATTTAAATCGTGGAAACAAAATTCCCCCTTTTTACCAAACATGGCCACTTTTCCTGACATCACCAGGCTGTCATTAACTACTGGCACCAAGCGAAATGGTGTTAATGATGAGACGAGTCGCGGGCACCAAGCATCCGGATATCAACTGATCCAGATATAGGGGGATACAGCGGCATTATTTCCATTTCATTAGCTTATCTGAGCCATTACCAACAGCACTCGGTCACCTGATGGGTGATGAATGCTTCCAGACGACGTACCAACGGCAAGCTTCGTCCAGCATTCTCCTGGCACTTCCACCGCTTCGCGCATTTCAATGACACTGATCCCTAGCGGCGAGCATATTTATTTTCAGCGTGTCAACTGCAGACAATATTAAGGTAAGCCCACAATGGTGAGTTATTAGCTCTGGACTAAGAGTAGTTATTGGCACCGAGCTCAATGTTGTTGTGTTACGGTGATTATGACCCGATATATAGGACGGTGTCATCAGTGCAAGCATCAGTCACGAGATAACGTGGAGTACTAGCAGTCAAACAATGACACCAGATATCAGGTCTATATTAGGTTACATATAATATAGCAGAGAGCTTGACAGTTGATAAATTAGGACGCAAATTAAGGACCTAATCAAACATCTGTAGATATCTACACAAACATTTATAGGTGAAGTGTGCAGAGTTATATGTGGAAGATGGCAGTTTAACCAAATTAAATGCTGTTTCAACAAAGATAACAGAAAAATACTATATTTTTGCAGCAGCAAATTTTATGCACATCACTTCACAAACTGATATACATACATTAAGTACGAGGTTTCTGCGAATTTTCCACCACCAAAGAGAGGATGATAAACTGCCAGTTAAAAAAAAACAAGTTATGCACCCATAAAAAGATTCTAATCAATAGTGAACAGACTACTACACCATTGTATAATGGATGGATGGAGGTTAAAGGCTAAATCGGAAAGAACACAAAACACCGTTGTATAGCCTTATTGAGACAAATCAAGAAGGGAACAATTAAGTATATTTTCCTGGCACTGATTTCCTTTTTGAATGAGACAATTTATAAGTTTCGCCAACATACAGAATTAATGATAAACGACTCGCTTCGGCTTCCCTCATAAAGAATGAGATTCCTGACACATTATGCCCAAATTTGGAATCGGTGACCCCAATGTCCAAAGAAGAAAAAATTCGGTCACCTGCCATCAAATCCAATTTTTATCAGCCTTTTGTCTTGGCAGGAAAAAAAGTCTTCCGTTCAATAAAACGGTGATCTAGTTCGGGATCAGAACTGCTGTCCGCATCTTTACAAACGCCCCATCACTAATGGAGCGGGGTAATAAGAACAACGTCTCCGCCCATGGCTGAATATCGTGTCTGTCGGGCATCCGATTTCATCCTACGATTTATAGACAGTGCTCTTCACACAGCTTAAGTTCGGTCCGACTTTTTTGCAAGCCCAAAAAATGGCCGCTCGCTGAATGGAGCCATCGCATGACTAGGCTAGCTCCGTCATCTGGTCCGAAGCAGATCGCTGGCAAAGCAAAGGTCGGGTATACCCACAAGACAGTGATACGGGCTGCCAGTAATGGAAGATGTTGATGACGTGTGGTATCGTATCGAAATGGAGAGAAAATCGGGAAGGACGACTTCCAGAGTAAAATGATTATACACTTCTCATACGTGCCGAGCAGAATTGCGAAATGGAACACGGACACCACAGCCATAATCCTCAATCTTGGAGGCTGAAATCGGTGGATAATTCCGCTAGCATTCCTCAAATACCAGCCAGAAATAAATGGGCCTGACAACTACATTTACGCAGCCAATATTTGCCAAACCCACTCCAAAAAGAACACACATCATACAGAAACACCACCCTTTCATTCGTCATAAACCTATTTATTGTATCCGGCATAATACTGGGAAAGAAAGAGCGAAACTTGACTGCTCGCAAAATACACAAGACAAAGAAGCGACACAATACATGCAAGGAAGATTTACATTGGCTTTATTCTGTCAGTGATGACAAGTTCTGGCTAACACAAAAAGCACAACAGACAATACAGAACCGAACCAGCAGGTTCCAGACAGACAGACAGGCAGGCAGAGACAGACAGACAGACACTTTCTGCCCAAAACATACATGTAATGGCAAGAAATCATGATGCCATGTGACAGGTTATTCATCTCACATCTGTCCTGTTCAATATGTTTAACTTGTCTGTTATCTTAACCCAGCCTCTGTTGTTGAAACAAACAGACAAAACGCCATTCACCTTTCGAGCTTGGCATTCCATGTGGCGTGGCGGTACAGATCAGACATATCTATAATCTTGCAAAGTAGCTATATTTGTAGAATTACAGACACACAAAAATATATACATCAAATTCAAATGGCAGCATTCCTTAAGACAAATGAGCTGGAACGTGTTGTTGTTATACTGTTTTGATTTTGGTTATAAAACTGGCAGAGGATAACCGAGTATTTAAAAGAATATAATTCCTAGTTAGTTCATACCATAGAAGGTATTCAGCCACACCACTACCACTACTAATACTACAACAACTACTACTACTGCTACTAATACTACTGTAATTACTACCACACATGACACAGACAGTGGTATTTCAAACAACGCCAGATATCAGAATATTTATCAAATACTGTGACTGTTGTCTCTGAAAACTAAATAAAGCACGACAACAGCAAATTTATGAACAATATCCCATAACAAGAAAATTACATGGTTTCCGGCAAACATGTTTCATTTTAATCCCTTTTATCTTGGCCTAGATGAATAAATCGCATTTTAGCTGATGTCACCATAATAACACATAATCGTACTAAAACGAAGATTGGCATAACATCCGGTAAGAAGTATAAATCACGAATAAATCTAAACTTGGTGTCGGTAACGCTGTATAAATTAACTATAAATACCAATCCCAATGACGATTAAAAACTTCCCAAAGTCTGAACAAAGATAAATAAACAACAAATTATGAACATTTGATGTTATAAAACTATTACAGAATGTATGCTGCATTTAAAAAAAAAATTTGACATTCATTTTTTTAATCGTAAACGTAAAAAATTAATAATTTTCTTCAAATCGGTTTTATTTCCAATTGATGGCTGAAAGGCCGTCATCCTCCATATGTTATCTTACTAATGCGATCTCATTATAAAACCAATTTAAAGTGTCAACTGAAAATATTCCACAATGGGTTTGTGACATTAAAGAAATGGCCTGTTATTATTATTATTATCATTATTAATAACAACTTGAATCAGAAATTAAACTTATTGATGACGATTCTTGCCAGTTGACAGTGTTCAGTAGGACAACTCAGTACAACTGATCAAAAATCCTCGGAGGCAGCTCTGGTTGTTCACCAACAAAATCATTTTGATACTGAGAATGGACCAAGCTGCGGTTATCCGATAGACTAAGGTAAAGCAGAATCTCTTAAAACAAACTGCCAATGCAGCTCCCAATTATGAGATATGGCAATAATCAACGTGGTACTTTTATACCATAACATTTAGTGGTATACAAAATTAATATTATGTATGGACATGATGGTACCGAACTATGTGTATGTGTCTGTGCGCCAAAAACTATTTTACCGTTAAATAGCACTATACTTTTTTCTTCTTGTAACATACAGTACTGCTTTACTGCATATTGTATGCTTAATTTATGTGTACACCTTTGAGAGAAAACCTATGAATTTAACATAGTTTATGTGTATGTGTGTGTGTGTCTGTGCATGTCACCCAATGGGTGTATGTACATCCAATAATATCAAATAAGTATCTGTGGGAAATCATTAGCATTAATTTCCCAAGTTCATTTATATAATAAAATAAAGATGTGTGTGTGGGTGCACGTGCACACATAATGAAAGCTGGCCCTAATGTTGGCCATTTTCATTGAGAAATAATTGCACTGTGTGCTATTTCCTTTTCATGATGGGGCAGGTATCATTCCAGATATTATGGTACATCCTATCAAACATGCAGTGTATTAATATTGTAACATTTGTAAGTACTTCTCTTCTATTATCACAAAGGATGTGTCTCATGTTGGTAATGTGTCTCTGTTAGAAACTGTATGATATTATTTAGTTTTATGCCTATTCATAATGAGAAAATACTGACATTCCTGGTAATGATCGGATACATTAATATACAAGACAGGTGTGAATACGAGTTATTTGGCATCTGAACCACCTGGGCTGGTTATAATTGAGACCTGACCAATGAACGCCATTTATTAATGGCTAAATACGCATCATACAGAATATTCAAATTAGTTACCTACCAAACAAGCTGTAGTGTATTATATTGGGGAATAGGAAAACCAAACCTCACACGCAAATTCACTTAAAAGTTAAATTGAGTGCAAAATTATGTAATATGTTTAATATGCAGCATAGTAACTTTTATATAATTTATTGTTCCCACAATTATATATATATATATATATATATATATATATATATATATGTTATGTTGGTTTAAGAACAGGTAAAGATAGAATGGTAAAAACATTACCTGTAAGTGTAAGGCCGGTGTTATAATAATAAGGTGTACTATATATTGTGCATTTTATGTTTGGTAATTATCCCACGTCTGTACACATGTATGTGTCTGTACAAGGGAACACACACGTGCAGCAGATAGTAATTCTGGCGTAATCACCAGCAGAGTGAAATTTTCATTGAAAAGAGTGAACATCACCAAGGGCAATTTAGCATTAAGGTACGACAGCCAATGCTAATGTTACCAGAGACCTCATCAAGTAGTTACCGTATAATGATGTCAAGTGTGTGAGATGTTCTCTCATCAGCAAGTACACTGCTAGAAAAACAGGTAACAACAAGCATCAACACCGAACACCAGTCATGTATCAAAAAAGTCATACATGTTGTCCCATATACAGTATACTATATAGTATACCATGGGAAACTCCAACAAATTACCCGACACAGAGAGGCAATCTGTTGTGCTTGCTTACGGCGCAACATGACATGTGTGACAGTTTTGCATAATAAACATTAGCCAAATTGTGAAGATGGCTGAATATTTGTAAAAGAAAACACTCAAACAATGACATTCTGAAGGGAGCTGCAAGCAACGATTTCTCTATAAAATCACAAACTTCCTCGTGTTTAGCAGTGCTCTGGATTGCAAGTTGGAATTCCACAGTATTGATTCAACACCACTCGGATCATACTGCGGCACTAATTCCCATGTGAAAGATGGAAATATGGAGAGAGACTGATTGATTATCCATGTTAAGGAGGTATCGTGCTCAGTACTTACCAGCATTTAGAGTCATCTTAACTCAGTTCATGGGCAGACCGACAGCGAATGGCCTAAATGTCTGAAAACAGAGAAACCATATCATAAGCGATCATCACAAAGTAAGAATAATGCGGAATTGATACATCTACATCTAGAATTATAACATGAAAATAGTCACAACATCTACACATGTGAGCCTAACCAAATTTTGGCAATATTACGGGGGGAAGCTCAGTCATTAACGAAAATAGATACTGCCAAGGTGTCGGATATCAACTGGGAATGTGGAAAGAAGTACCAGGTGTGGTTAACAAGTAGTCCAGGTGGAGCAAAGAAAATGTCATCACTTTGCAGGTGGAAGCTCCGAACCGAGCACCCAGAAAATAGCATCACAGGTAGTAAGGGAGACAAGATGATATTGATTGATCTTAGACACCAGGTACAACAGTCAAGTATCAGACACCACGATAAATGGCTGGCCATCAGCATTTACATACATCAACCATTTGTTAACGTCCTTATTGTTAACGAACTCCCACCAAATGATGCAGCCATTAAATCTGCGAAACTGGATGAGTGCTAATTACATTCGATGTCCTGCTCATCAGTACCACACCTCTTCATCCCCTGTCATCAGCTCTAGCAGCTGTGAGCTGACAGGTCTAACACCACAAACAGAGGAAAGTACGGTGTGTGCAGAATAGCTTGATGGCGGGAGTCTACGGGTAGGCTGTCTATTTACAGAATGCTTCTTTTCACATGGATTGAAAAGAAAAAGACCTGACACTGGATACTATATAAAGACAAAGCACTCCCCGCCGAAAGGTTGGGAAAACCATTTCCCCTTCAAAATTAACCGTTTTAAAAAGAAAGACATTAAAAAAACTTTTCCCCCCCAAAAAAATTTTTATAAAATTTTTAAATTCCCCCGAAAAATTTTTAAAAAAATTTTAAAACTGGGGTTTTGGAAAAACCTAGTCCAGATTTACCCGGACTTTTGGGAATTTTTTTTAAAAAAATTAAACCCATGGGTTTTTATTTTAAAAAATTTAAAATTTATGCCCTTCCCCGAAACCACTCCCTTTTTTTCCGGTGTTTTAAATTTCCTTCAATTTTTTAATTTATAAAACATCTATTTTCTTAGAAAAAGGGGCCAAAATAAAAAGTTACCCCTTGAAATTTTTCTCTTTAAATCAAAAATTTTTCAAAGGAAACTTCTGGAATAAGCTTTAAAATAAAAAAGTTGGGTTACCCTTTTTTACCATTTGTTTATTTTTAAAAAAAAAGTTCCATTGGGTTTTTACCCCGTTGGTTTACCAAAACCAAAAAACCCCAAAAGTTTTTAAAAATTTTTAAAAGGGTACAAAATTAAGAAACAAGTGCCCAAAAAACAAAAAAAAAAATTGGGCCTGAAAAGTTTTAAAAACCGATTTTTTTTTTTTAGCCTTGAACCCCCTTTAACCCTTTGGCCAAAAAGGGGTAAAACCCCCGGGCAACCCCAAAAAAAAGTTTTGATTTAAATGTTATTAACCCAGAACCTTTCCCCTTTTGGTGGGTGGGTTTCCCCTATGTATATACCCCCAAAAGGTTCTTGGGGGGGGCTGTTTTTACGGACTTTTAAAAAAGTAAAAACCGGGGTTAAAATTTTTTGGGGGTTCGAAAAAACTTTTTTCCCCTTTTTTTGGGAAAAAAATTGGGAAAAAACCCTTTAAAATAACCCCCGGTTACGTCAATTTTTTGAGGAGGGAAAAGGGAGTTCTCAGAAGCACCTTGACTTATCTGCACATCATATTTCCTACCAGCTAAAGGAGAGATATTTTGGGTCATCCTTTACACACAACACTATAGGATTTAACCCAGTAAGAGCCAAAGTTGGAACAAAATCGGCACATCGCTGCCTATTAATACATCATTATTTGATAATTAACGATTAATTTTCACCAAACTATTACAATAAATATGAGCTATTTTAATTTCATCTTGATTTTATAAACAAAAAATTATTAAAAGACATAACAGACGACAACTAACTATTCACATGTGTGTCATGGAACTGTTTATCACAGTATTCAGTAATTGATTAATTTGCATGGATCATTGGAATCCACTTGTTCATCGATTAATTGCACAAAGACCCTTTAAAAGCAGCCCCAATTTTTGTGTTCCTCACTTCTTATGCAACATCACTACATGATTTGTTCAGAAATGTTTCAATCAAACCATCACATATTCTCTACATCCCAGTTACAAGAGGGCTAAACTCTCACCAGATCAGTTCATTATTGTCACAGACTCTGTGACCCTTGGGAGTTTCTTCCCAATTTCTTCCTGGTAAAAACCCATTTCTTCCCATCGGAAGGGAAGATATACCTTTCTTCCGGGAAGAAACCCAACCCTGTTCTAAAGAGATACTGAAATATAATTTCAAATGCAACCGTAGAACAGCTACATTATTCTTTTATTAAACTATTCCTATGCCATACTGTATGCAACCAGAAAAGAAATTCTAATTCACATCACCTTGATCTTTAATTCTTATATTTGCTCATCATCATATAATGCCACCCCACTAGAAATTACCTCTATGACGAACATGGACATTTTTACATTTTGCAAAGTTTTGATCCTGCAGACAATACATAACACTTCTGACAGCAGCATGTTCAACCTACATACAACAATGGATTTCTGACAGCTACCCACTAACAGCCGAAGTAAAGTAAAAAGGCACCGTATCTAGTTTTATTGGACTGGCCAGAAGTTGAATCACGTATTGTGACAAGTAAAACGATATCTGTCAAGTTCTCTATCAGATGAGTTCCTTTCTTTGCCAAGTTCCATATTTATCATAATTTTATATTAACAGAACAGCAGACACTCCAGTATTTGTTTATGTTAAAATAGGTTTAAGATGGGTGTTGTCAACAGCGGGATAAATAATGATGACTAGCTGAAGCTGCACTTATAAGATTAGCTAGAACCCAAACTTCACACGAGAGAAAGTCTGGATACAGTTTCGTTTAATATCTGGATACAGTTTCGTTTAATATCTGGATACAGTTTCGTTTAATATCGTCTTTGGAATTTAACCACTCCCATGATATAATTACATAGAATACCACTTGTCAGAACCTGGTAAATATATTTCAGTGCAAGGTTACTTTACGCATGAACACCTTCATTATGAAGTGTTTGAAAGACGTTTACATCAATGGAGTATTTTGTCAGTGGAAAAATCCTTGATTGCAATATTTAGCATGTGCAACATAACATGGCTGTTTAACAAAGCCCCCGATATCAAATAATTACATGATGGCGTCATAGTCAATTTGAATGACTCCAGGATGTTGTGAAATCAGTCTATGAATTTATAAATGTATAAGATTTCCTCACCTGCTGCTCCTTATAAATTATGTTTGTTTTTCCACTAATTTTAGACAATTTTGAAGGACAAAAAATAAAATGAACCTGTTGTGTACACAACAAAAGTAAACTATGTTATAAATATTGTCAGAATATAATATGATTGCAGCAAATATGTATTTTATCACAATAAAAATAAATAACAAATCTATATTTCCAAAATGCTTGTGTCAACAGACAAAAGCAATCCAGCATTTCAAGCTAATATGTGTGATTTCTTGCTACAGCACACACACACTTTTAGTAATTGTAAAAACACCCCAAAAGCACCTGTGGCAGATCAAAATATTGCTGGGCTGATAACTATGATATGAAGCCAGCCCATTGGGCAGGTAACAGTTTGGGGCAATTATGCATGGGAGCAGAACATTTAATGTTCATATTGGGTCTTTCTTTGCTTATCTGAAGTAATAATACCAGGTTAGGTTGGGTTTCTAAATAGTGATATGTTATTGTTATTGATGGCCAATGGATAGGACAATAATAATTGTAAATTGTATGCTATTAATTAATTTCATTCTACCATGCCTCTAATTGGCTTCTGCTGGTAGGGGTCTTTTATTAAACCTAAATCATAATCAGTCTTATTTCACAACCACCTAGACAGGAGACATAATTACGATCAGCCCATTTTTCCAAATTTAATATCATGGTCAAATTGACTGCAAGGCATGTTAATCTCAAATCTTCTACAAAAGCAATTAATGAACTAAGACGAAGAATAATAAAGCACTCCACCATGACATTATATTTTTTTAATGGAGTGTTTATCATATTTTTAGTTTTAAGACAGAAGTTTAAAGCTGCGGACCATACAATACTTCACCTTTTAGCTACTCAGGAAAGCCAATTAGTAGTACCAGGATTGGAAGGTTATTAACACTGTTTATTAATCAGTTCTGAAAACTTACCTGTTCAAGGTTCCTTTCACTGATAAAAGATGAGAATCATTCAAATCTCTTATGGGTCAAATGACTTATTGGGTTTTTACACTTACATTCATATTATTTGGACTATCACTATACAGTCCCTTCCAATCATTCCAATTAGTCATGGTACTTAAATATATGTTATTATTAATTATTTGGGGTTATTCACTTATTAATAATAATAATAATGTATATTTAATAAAGCGCCCTTACTAACAGGAGCCATTCAAAGGTGCTGTACAAATAATATGTAATATAATAATACCCCAAATAACATGTCTGTAAAAACCCTGTAATGATTTAAAAGATAATAATTATTTATCTGTGAAAGCAACCTTAAATAGGTGTGTTTTTAGAAGAGATTTAAAATTTCCAAGAGACTTATTCCACAAAGTGGGAGCTGCAACACTAAACACACAATCACCATATGACTTGAGCCAAGACACTGGCAACTGCAATAGTATCTGACTGGATGACCTGAGTTTTCGGGATGACTTTCTAATGGAAACCAGTTCACACAGGTATTCTGGCGCCATATCATTAATAGATTTATAAGTTATTAACAGAATCTTGAAATGGATACGCTGTCTAACAGGTAGCCAATGTAGTTTTTGAAGAATTGGGGTAATATGATCACATTTTCTAGTATTTGTTACAATGTGAGCTGCACTATTCTGAATTCGCTGAAGGTGATTTATGTTATAATCAGATACACTTATTATCCAAACATTGATAGCCAAGAAAAACCTGATAGTTTATAATCAAATAATCATTTCCTTCACGTATGTTATTTACATTCCCCTTCTGTGCTGGTACATTGCTGATAGAGAGGGGGTTTGTGTGTCTCAATGACTCTGGAAGCTATACTGGCAGGTGCTTAAGCCCCTGACAGGTTTAACCGAGCCTGGCAGGTCCTAAAGGAGAGATCAGATGAAACTCAGCACCTGGTCCTCCAGGTTGGGGTTTGGGCATAGGACCAACAACACCACCATGTAGAAACAAACCTGTTACAGAAACTACGACAACAATTACAACTATTACAAGGGGCCCCCTAGCAGACTTCAGCCAGACAACTTAGTATAGACACATCTGATCAAAGGACAGGACCATGTGGATGGTGATTGGTGTTTTACGGCCACTTTTGTGCATATGATAGACTAAATGGGCCAAGCAACCTCGAAATGTAATGAGGCAAAGTCAAAGATGAAACAACCTTCAGATATGCCCACGACAGGTTTCGAACATGGGTGGTAGTGATCTGTGGTCCAACACCCTACTGCCAGGCCCCTGTGACGGAACAAAGCTGTTGTAGCCTTATGTCCCACTGGGGAACAAAGAAGATAAGAAAGTTATTTACATTGACATTAGGCTGATTAGCCAATAGCTGTTTGTGCAGTGTGTTATGGAATGACATAAATATAATTAAATCTCAACTGCAACTATAAAATATTATACAATTAGGACCACAAGCCAAGGGAAATAAAAGCCTGCACGTTTTATTTGATCCCATTTCTTTAATCATAATTAATGTATTTCACTATTTGTTTACGATGTGTACATGTCCTGAATGTAATTAAATGAAATAAAAATAAAGAAAACTATACGTGATCATTATTACCATGTATATTTTTCTTTATTTTCTTTGTCATAATATAGATCTAATTTAGTAAGTGACATAATCATGAAATGTCAAATGCTAGAAATAGAAGCCTAGTCCTAGATTAGAATAGTAGATCATCTACATCAGTAGATTTAGATCTACAGCACACTAGACTAGTCTACCTTTTACTATATATACCACGTAGACCTAGTGATAGTGAAGATTATGATAGTCACCTACTGACCACTTGACATGTATCACTATTATTCAAGCAGTGACAAAGTCATATAAACATCTAGCATATAAGCATAGGTCTACTATGGTATTTAGACTCTACAACGCCAATGCCAATGGTGGGTGTGTGCATCAACAAAATGATCAAGTTTTCTAGAATCAACAAAAGTTCAAAAGTAGATAAACCGTACCCCGATAAAACAGAGAACTCACCTAATAATAGATGTGCAGTATGTACCGTGAAATTAATCCTTGGTATTAATTAAAACTACATCGAAACGAAAACAAAAATCACATTTCGCCCGAAAGGGAAACTTGCGGCAGAACGTCCAAAACAAATATGGAGGCATTTCCTTTTGCAATGCCAAAAGAAAACAGTATCACTCCGCCAGATTAACTTTACAAATTCAGCATTCAGCTAATGATGTGCCAAAAGGGAAAGTAATAAACCTAAAAATTATAGGTAATCGCCTTTATACATTGGTTCTCTTAAATAAATATATCACAATATGCATTATATGAAGAACTATGTTTTACGCCCTGGTATTTTCGACAACTTGGTGTTGGATCAAAACATTCTCACATGGCTGGTAATGTTGTGGTTTTGTATTTTAACTAGTATGCAGTTACAGGTGTTATTATGTTTTTGTAAAATATCTGTAATCGATATATTTAGATTTGTATTCACACATATGTCTGAGGTTAACGTTAAATCACAACAATATGGGTATACAAGTGAAGTATTTTAAGCACTCAAGTCAAATGCGTCTTTTGGGCGAACTGGACACTTCGTCCTCCTATAAACCTCGCCCTCCTGACCTGAACACTACGTTCTGGATCTGTCTGACACTTCGCACTCACAAAGATGAAAATGCTAGCCCGTTATAACATATCACACACACCTATAACAAGAACAATTTTTTAAAGATAATATAAATAATTATCTTGTATATAAAGTTTAAACTGTCTATTTCGTTTCGATATTATTTTTGGGGGAGTATTTTTTCGTCACTGCCCGTCAAAGACACGTTATCTACAATTAGATCTAGATCTAGTGAAGTTGCCACCTCAAAAAATCAAGTATGGTAGAATGTTGGTCATATCTCTGTTGGGATTCGGTCAATACCCCCCCCCCATTAGTGTGACTTTGTTGATTGTGAGTGTAAATTAAACAAAATAAAATTGCCCATTTTAATTATATATTTTATTGTTTCTAATGATTGCATAAACATTTAGCTGGATCAGCTGCACAGGATTGAGAAAAGAAATATCTATCTACATGTATATATTATGGCTTCAATCGGTCGTTTCTTTAAAATCTTTAAAGTGACAAATCAGCCCAAGGAGCCGAGTTCAAGACAACTCAGCCTCGGAAAAAAAATATGTAAATTAATTTATTAGTAAGTGTGTGTATTATATATATATATATATATATATAATAAACAGCTTGGTGGTCATTTATTTGCAGTGCAAGACTCATATGGAATAAGTGCATGTAGCTGTGTGAAATGTAGTGGTAATGAATCCAAACCAAGAGGTGGTAACTTTGACATTTGTACAAAAATATTTAAAAGTGTGAAGTCTCTATTTATCTTCATTATTCAGAAACTGTAAATTTTATTTAGTCTGCAGCACAAAGTGCAAACACAAAATGTATTTGATGCTGTTAAAACAATATGACAGAAACTAAAAACTCATTTAGCACACAAACGTTTAGCACACACACACAAAGTTACATTTGTCAGAATACACACACACTTCTATTTGTCCGAAAATTAGTATTGCAGCCCTGTATTATAATGAATATGCTTTTGACAATTAACTTTCAATCAATTAAGATTTGCTCTTTCAATCATGCCAGTGATTGACCTAAATTTGATGCTAGCTCCACCCAACTGATTCGATGTTGCACATTGCTACAATACACCATTGCCGTATCATTTATCATTGGGCTGAGCTGTCTTGTTAGTGGGCTGAGCTGTCTTATAATGGGGCTGAGTTGTTCAAGACAACTCGGCCCGGGCCGAGTTGTCACTTGGGCTGAGTTGTCTAGGATTCATAAGGGAAGATTCTCAGTTCCAGTGAGTGTGTCCTTAATTACAATTGATATATGTACAATGAAACACTGGTTATATCGCATCTATATATTGCATTAAAATTATCTTGTAAAAGACATTTACAAATTTATGTATTATCATTATTGTTTTTAATTAATCATATATTTATTTATTTATCTAAGATTTTTTATGAACCATAGCAAATGAAAAATATAACATAACAAAATAAGTGTATTGTACTTTGATCAAAATATCAATTATAGAAATCAAACTTTTAAAAGCTATGTGGCAAAGACCAAGTAGCAAAAGACTAGGTGGGCAATTAATGAATGGGCTAAAGACTGAAGGGCCAAAAGATCTGGACCTGTTTGTCAGTCTAGTCAAATATGAGATATTCTGAATGAAATGTCCAAAACATATCACGAAACAGCACCTAACAGTAACAATGAAAGCATTGTGGCAATTATAATGTCAAAGTGGGTTAAGAGTACACACCTAATCTGGAACCACAATGATATAGCAAAGAGTTGATCATCTACAAGTCTAGAACAGATTCATACATGTGGATTCAGTACCTGAATGGATAACATCAGGCAACTGTAGATAATACGCAAAGATGTCAGTGGATTCTTCCATGCAAGAGTTCATAGTTTCTATTAAATCACTATTCTGAATACATCGCCTGCATATCCAGAAGAAGACCAATGGTCTGGACACCTAGTACACATCATGAGTAATGGCCATTCTGCATTTAATATAGCACCATTGTTTAACACAACAGGCTGTTAGATCATAAACATTTGATACATGGGAATGACGGAAACATGGTCAGTGTTAACTGTATATATATATATATATATATATATATATATTGTAAATGAATAAAGGCTTTCATATAATATTATTGAAGTTTGGGGGTATTGTGCCCTGGCTGCCACTTATTGGACACAGTCACCTGGTGTCTATTTTTTAATGAAATGGGATGATGATATCTGGTAGAAATGTTGTCTTCTGGGAGGAGGTTATATTTTAATTTTCTTTGATACATAGAATAGACTCAGTAGTTGAGAAGATGGTTCTTCTTCACCCTTCGCCCCTCCTGGGACATAGGTCATTGACAACAGTCTTCCAAAGTCTTCTGTCCTGGGCTTTCTTTTCAAGCTCCCTCCAGCTGTAAACTGCCGTCTCTATGTCTGTCATGAGATCCCTTCTCCACATATTGCTTGGGCGTCCTCTTTTTCTCTTTACTTGTGGGTTCCATGTTAGGGCCTGCCTGGTGATAGTGGGTAGGATTATACTTTTGTTGGCAGTGTGGCTTGAGGATTGGGTGCAGTTTTGTGTGTACATCCAGAAATGTAGATGTCTTGAGTTGGATGTCGGCCAGTCCTGTTGGTAAGGAAGTTATATCTGGGAATTATAGTGGTCTGTTTTAGTTTGAATGTCAGGGCTGTTTAAATCATTTTTAGAAAAACATACAATTTAATCTCAGTAGATCCTAGTTTTGTTATGTGTGAATTGCATTTATCTAATTCTGCAGAGTACAACCTGCAGAGACCACCAGTCTCCCCAAAGTTCTCAGTTTTTATAAATATGAATTACAATTTTCAAATGGTGATTTAGTACTAGATGGGTGTTTATTTTGATTTGTGGCTGTTTTGACTCCTGATATCCAGATATGCATTAAATAAAAATCATCACACTGTGATCAACTTAGCATTAGTCGACACAGATCTATCCTTAATTATACGAAATAAACAAACTTAACAAAATTAAACTGTGGGGTTCTTTGTCACTTTTCCTTCCAAAATGGCCATAACTTGTCATTGGTGGCTAGTCATCTTAGTTGTTTAGTCATTATTCTAAATCATTGTAAATGAGAAGTTGGTTTGATAAAAATCAGACACTCAGTGTCTCAGATAAATGGCTGCTCCATTGGTACTGTGATTTGAATACTGTGTTGCAAACATCAATTTTAACATCGTAATGCATTTGAAAAAGAGATCAGTCACTGACATCATAAAATGCATTATCATATTAAAATTGATCATGCATACTCTATTAATCACAAATCATTTCTAAATATAATTATTAGGCTAAAAGAGAGACACTGTGCACTAAATTCGTTCTCGTGATTTAAAATTCCTGGGCTATTTATATCATGAATAATGTACTGAAAGTACAGTATGGCCAGTGACACTGTTTTCAGATGATCCATATGTTAAATTGACAACATTGTACAACATCTTTAAAAATAACAACACTGCCAACTAAATTGGTATATCATGGTAACCCCATTGAATGCATTACATAGCTAATAATTACAAAAATTATAACATGTTTTGACTTAATAGATATGTTACCATACTGATTTTGTTCTGGGTGAGACCAATGCTATGAAGACTGGACATAATAATCTTAAGTGATTAATTGGGTCAAAATGAATGATATTGGATATATATATATATATTGTTGATGTGGAAACCTCACACTTGTGAATGAACCTTGTATGTGTTATCAGTGTTATGCATAATGGGATATTAATTTAAAGTTGTCTTTTCAAGATTCAGGAATAAAGCCAGATATGTGACATCATGGCTGGTGTTTACATCAGCATCTACCTCCTCTTGCTGTGGCTACAGGCAACACACACCCTGAAGGCCAATAATGAATTTATACAGTGTAAAGGTTACCAGACTTCTAAAGCTATAATGGATAATGATTCATTTAGTTGTATGCTGCTTCAGCCAGGACAGTATCCTTTGGTGATATGGTGGAGGTATGTCATAACTAGAGTGAAGAATTGAAAAGGTTATCTTGAAAATTGGATGTGTAGTAACATTAAAATGGAACATTTCAACAATTTAGTGGCCTAGGCATTGCTTTCTTTTGGCATCTGTTGTTATGAACAGGGTTTAAACTAAGCATGTGCTGTAATATATATATATATATATATATATATTCTTTTTTTCAAGTCATATTGCAATTATGCATTTAGTGTAGCAGTACCCATTCTGTGGAACAGTCTAGTCTGCCAGCAAAGATTAGAAATTTCTTTAAATATTTTCTGAAATATGCTTATTAACAGCAATACGCCTCTTTCTAATGGCCCCTCCAGAAAATGTGCATTGTCCTTTACTCATAAAGCATAAAACGTGTATTCTGCAGGAATATATTACCATATTTACTTTATATGTTCATCCACAATAAAATTATTAATTTGATGATTAAACCAAATCAAAGAATAAATTAATTAGTTCAAGGTAAGCCCACAAAAGTTTTATGACAAAATATTATCAGTTTGTGGTGTTAACAGGTGTTACTTGTCAGTGGCATACTATTAATAATGCTTCAATAAGATACCAATTTACTATCTCACTCTAAATATATATATGTGTGTGTGTGCATGTGCGTGTGTGGAATAATTAGCCATTTGTTATATGCTGTGTGATAAGTTGTATGTGCATATATATTGGTGCATATCTAGGTATTCAATTTGTGGTCAATTGGTTTCATATACAATCCAGATTAGTTATTAAGCATGTGGTCTGATTAGCTTAAACTGAAAGTATTAATTAATCACAAATGAACCTATAGATCGATCAGTGTGCATTCCTTATTGATTAGCTTCACTAAGATCATTGAGACTGTATGTGATTGTGCAGTAATGACGTAATGCAAACTGATCAATCATTGACCATCCAGTCAACACAGTTCAAGTTTAAACTAATTGGCCACAGCTATGATGCAATATTCAAATTTAAACTGACTGGCTGGAGATGTAATTCAGTACAAATTGACCAATCAGTGACCAGACAGTCATATTTAAACTAACGGGCTTCCGCTATGATGCAATAATCTGATATATGAAAATTGGAAAAAGTTAAATGGAGACTTATGGCCCAGTATAAGAAAGTAGACAACACAAATATGAAGAATTAGATCAATAACTGCATTTCAGTTCTGTTCGAAAATGTAGAAGGTATTTTAATAATTATTTTTGAAGGAATAGACCATGAACAAAATAAAGAAGGTAAGGATATATTGAGTAAATATGAGATATTTCTAATAAACTTTAAATATTGTGTCTTGTATCAGCTAAATGAGCTGAGACTCCCTAACCAAAAGACGACTATTGTATGGCTCAGTTGTTGTTTTGTTTGTAACAATTATAATATCCAAATGTTAGTTTGTTATTCCTGACTGTAATAACGATATTACTGTGCTGATCCTGAAATAGACAACAAAACTCAACAAGCTGTAGGATGTACCAAGGACTATCAATATGTAGAAGGTATGACTTCAAACATAATAACTGATTTAAAATAATAAAATCCAGTTCAAGAAAGTATTGCAAGCAAAATTGTTTCATATAATTTCTTTTAATTAAGACTACTGATTAGAAAATACTATAGAATATGTTTTTAGCTCACTAAACATTGTAATCCTTTTAAGTACCTGCTCAATATTTACAGCACAATTACAACTGTGTGGTAAACTTATTGATGTTTCAGTTCCATGCTATCCAGTAGCTGGTATTAACTGTAGTGGTGTGCAACACACAGGACAAACGGTGGCCTTCTGCAAATTGGTTCCTTGCAAGTGGACGTAAGAGTAACTTCTTAAATTATATTAGGATTGTAATTGCCACAGTTATTAATTGTAATCATCGTTTTTTAAACTTGTTCAAATTTAAATTAAATTGGAAAGATAAAAAACCTTATATATTGACTTTAATTCTTTATATTGTCTGAAAAAAATCATTTTAAATTAGATTGCAATTGTACCACTTTGTGCCTTTTACAAAGACAATACTTGCCTTTTAGGTGTATTTCTAGTGATCCTTTATTAATTAAAAAAAACCCGAACTAGCCACTTATCTGTGCACTTTGGCTTAAAAATATCACTTTTAATTGACCTGAAAATGCATTTAAAATTATCTTTATGTTTTTGAAGCAATGGTAAGAGATTTGAAATAGCTCTACTCCTCTCCGTATTTCTTGGATGGTTGGGTATAGACAGGTTTTATCTTGGATATCCAGCATTAGGTGAGATGTCATCTGCAGCATTGAGATTTTATTATAGATTATCGTAAATAAAGTCTGACTGAACATCTGTGAAATTGAAAAAAAAAATCAGAACAATACGGTTCAAAATGTCATGCGTTTTTTTTCTCTAGGTTTAGTCAAGTTCTGCACCTTTGGTTTTATGCTGCTATGGCATCTGGTCGATATTTTACTTATAGCAATACAGGTTAGTAAATTAATAACTTGTAGTGTGAATTTGTTATACATGAATTATCAAAATCAAACAATGCAATTATTCTGCTCATTTATATGCAATAGATAATTGACCAAAAATATGAATCTGACTTTTTGTCACATAAAACAGCATTTTCAAAAATATGTTTTGAACCGCTATGATGTGCAATGGTTTTTATTACAGTATTTTATTGATAATGATAATAAGTGACCAGTTATCTTATGTTGTTTTATTGAATGTAGGTAGTTGGCCCTGCAGATGGATCTCATTATGTTATTGACTATTTTGGAGCTGGACTAACCCAGATTACCAGAGATGAAAATACATACATCAAACAACCTGATGATCTTAGCTAGTGATCTAATCTATGAATGGATTTAAGACAAAGGAAACGTTCATAAAATTAACCCAACCATGAAGACAGTAATTCTGTTAATCAGGGAGATCGATTTACAAACAAGTTTTAGTCGACGTTGTAAACAGATCGTTAAAGGCCATGCTAAATTGATAAATTTATTTACATTATTAGCCTGTTCGATATATATTACACCAGATGCCAATCAACACAGGACAGATAGGCGATTTCTCTGCACAAATTTCATCCATTATATGTTTAAGCATTATATTATTTCCTTTCATTCGTATTATTACGCAGATTTATTTATGCACAACAAATGTTTTGTTGTTTAAAAAACAATGTTTTTCAATAATGATGTTATTCTATAGAAAATGTAATAAATTATATAGAATTTACCTTTTTGTTTTATACAAATCTTTATTAACTTCTCACTACAAAAACAAACTTGCATAACTGCTAACATACAGATTCTGAAAACGTATAAAATTAAACATCACTTGCAGATATCATAATAAAGTGGCATTTGTGCTTATGGAAACATATTTTGATGCATCTATAACATAACTAGTAACACAAACAAAAGCTGCCATAAAGGTTCATCGTGGATGTAAACAGTACTATTTTTTCCTAATCGTATGATCCCTTTTAGCCATATAAATATCCATTTGGACATTTCTTTTATCTAGTCTTTTTTTCCATGCACAAACATCGAGTTGTACACCGAGTTTCAACATTTTTAATTATTTCACATAATTAGCAAACGTTATCACTTTGAAATATCATAATATTATAAATGGTTACAGGATTTCACAATTGAACAGTATCAGATTTTTAGCTGGGATATAAGAAGCTATTAATTCAATCTCTCAATACATACTCATCATACGGACCTCTCACTTGTATACATAACATTGAGTTAAGTCTATTTACACTGTTATTAACAGTAGTTAACCATTCCATGCATGTTCTATTTAGGCCACAAGCACCAGCAATGAAAAGGATGCATAAGATTATTTACAAATGAGTTTGCATGTGGTGCTTAATAATGATGGAAATCAATATTATTTTGCAAGTGGCTAATAAAACAATCTAGGAATGTTTTGCTCTACCAATTTCTTTGCAGAATCTGGCGTAACGTTTTGGTGGTAACATTACAAGCTACTGCTAATTGTTTCTTGTTGTAATGAAGTCCAGACAGCACACTCCAGACTATGATGAGGCAGCCTCCTCCTTGCTGTGATGAGATATAAATCTCAGCCGTACCTGCAGAGGTGTACTTAGCTTGCATATCACCTTCTCTACTTCCGTTTTCACTCCATCACCGACAAACATGTACTTGATGTGATAGCTGACAGAACTGTTAAGGTCAGTAGTCAGTGTTTACTAATATGGCAACTGCATTTAAACCAAGGTTAATCACAATTTCTGGATTTATGACCATTTATATTCTGGACCCATGAAAACAATTTTAAACTAAAAGATCACAAGGACAGAATAACCCATATAAACAATAATGAAACAAAATATATATCACAAGGATTTGTACCAGACACAAGTCTAATTACACATGCACACACACAAACACAGAAGAGAGAGTAAAACTGCCAAAAACATATGTAGTGTTTAAAGGCAGCTCTCACTGTTTATAATTGAAGATAACCAATGAATCCAGGGACAGTTGTTAATGGTCTTTTGCAGAGGAGTACCTTATGCCAGATAGTACCAAAGACAGGCTTTATTCTGTGTGTGTGGCCACAGCTATGCAGGCACACTTGCAAGTATCGCATTTTAGCAGTCTTAAAAAGATTACCACCGCTCCGTTTTGTAGTATTATTAATATAGAAGGATACAGGAAGTCAGAGATTGGATCCATAAACCTGAGATGGCTGTTAAACTTGTCTACAGTCTCCAGCATTTCATACAGCTCAACTGTTAACTGCAAATAAAGTTTTAAAAAAATCCTATTAATACATCAATCCAATTAAACACTGTTTCCAAGAAGAAAGAAAACTATAGCAGAATTTGGAGTTCAGTTAAGACGTAGAATTACTTCAAGAAGACATCTGGTTCTCTCAACATGGAAACGTTGTAGGAAAGGTCCAACAAGATGACAGACAAACAAAAACTGCTCTTCTGTCTTCAGCAGAGGTTTTAGCTTTTCTTTAAGGAACCTATAAATAGAGGTACAACTGGATATAAGTATTTACATGTGTGTGTGTGTGTGTGTGTGTGTTAAGGCATTTGAATAAAATAATTACCTACAGTGATATATAACTAAATTATATCAGAACTCGATAATTTACAATTTTGTGTAAATAACTGTCTGTAATCCCGGTTTTGATAGGGTGGAGCAAATGTTCTAAATAAATTAATCCTTAATTACGCATCAACATAATCAACAGTTTTAATAGTAGCACATCTTTGCCACATTTATAAAGGAAGTGGGACACTGGATTAACTAGCAGAAATTCACTTATTTCAGTGTTTTGTTTTCAGAATGACAGAACACATGTTACAGAAATAATAAATTATAATACACTAACAACAAACTATATCTGAATGACTCGCTGAACTATATTTTCTATAGAGATTAATTACAGCCAAGATCTTTGCTTAACTATTAAATATGTGTTTTATCATCCTCAATAATAATAAGAAGAATACATACTGAGGTAATACACTGATCTGTCCAATGCTGGCATGCTGCCAGAGGGCATGACACATAGCCAGCACATAGCTACAAGGCAACTCGCCCACCACCTGGTGAGTCGTCATGAAATTAAACATGTGGAAAGGATTGCTGTCACTAGCAGGCTGGCAGAGGGCTGGACTCTGTAACACTTCTATAACACGATCATTTAACACCTGCCAGTAGCCATCCTGAAATAAGTTCAGAAACCAATACACCATACAAATTAGTACGATGTTGGAGATGTGAATATGAACAAAGAGAAAAATTATTTTGTGACAATATTTTAAACTAAAATGCTTACTGGAAGTGCTGTAAGCACCATTCCTATACAGTTCATCCATGATATAATCTTCTCACGAGGGATCTGACTTGCCCTAAAATAAATGAGAACACAAACAAGAGACAGATGGTAACAGTTACCGATACTCAACATAGTGTGATTTCCATGTAAAATTTTCACACATCCTGATATACAAAGAAAATTATTTAAAAAAACAGAACATGTCCAGTTACCAACTGAAAGAACATTTCGGAAAATATTACAACACAATACGTATTTCATAAACAAAGAATTTCAAATGTTATTTATTACAATTTAAACATGATTCAGTACTGACCCCTTAAGCACTATGTCAATAAGAGCATTGCCCACAGCCTGACTACTAACTGGTAAGGCCATCAGTTCTATACACGTTGCGTGTAAGGCGTGTGCTGAGGGGTTGGGGAACTCATTAAACCTCCAGTCACAGTTAGGAAATGGCGGAGAACTAACACATTTAATAGCTAATGAGAGATTAAGGTAAATGTATGCGGAAAACACAGTGTTATTAACTTAGACAAATTACAATGAATGGATTATAATAAAACTAATTTTTACTAAGTGTACAAGGATACTGTCCACAACGCGACCGACTAGTTTGATATAATACTCCTGTTCAGGTATCCAGGTGTCATCTGTAGGCATCTGAAGGTACTGAAGGTAATCTTCACTTAAGCACCAGTTAGGTGGCTTAATATCCTTTAAGGATCCTTTAAAAATACATAAGAGACAAATATAATACTGTGTGTGTGTGTGTGTATATATATATATATATATATATATATGTGTGTGTGTGTGTGTGTTCGTGTTTCAGAATGTTCTAAGGCTAACCTATGATGGCATTGACTAGTTTCTTCTTCATCTGTGGTTTGTCTTTCAGCTTCTTTTCATAATAATGCAGTGTGTTGAATAGATATGTCATAGGACGATCTGGAATGCAAAAGATGTTAGTATAAAATTCATTCCTAAAAACATTTACAATGTCAGTTAGCATTTGTTTTAAGTTGCGAATCTTCATTCATTTAAAGCACCTCACCGTGGAACTTGTACAGCATGCCCAGATGATCCAGTAGCTGTTCTACAGTTTTATGAGCAGCTGGTAGCTCCAGGAATCTGTGGATCACTAGATCAAATACCTAGTAGCAACAACATACAGGTGAACTTTACATTACTGTCTTGTTTCTATATATATAATTTCAGTTAGTATACGTTAGACACTGACAAGTTGACAACAAACACTTACAGGAAGAAACCTGATGCAGACATTACCAAAGTACACTGGTAAGTACTGATGTTGGCTCTGTGTTGTCATATCTTCATAAAAGAACTTCTCTGGATATTTCTACATATGGATGACACCAA
Organism: Paralvinella palmiformis; assembly: GCA_025642065.1. Lineage (NCBI taxonomy): Eukaryota > Metazoa > Annelida > Polychaeta > Terebellida > Alvinellidae > Paralvinella > Paralvinella palmiformis. Next base: position 47,764 of record JAODUP010000310.1, on the reverse strand, counting down.
TAACGATCTATCGTTATTTATCATATATAAAGTTGGACGAAAATCACCAAACACGGTAATCAACAAATGTTTAAACCAAACTGGAGTCAATTGACACTACTCACTCTGTGAAATGCCATGTGCTTCTCATGCCAGTTGCTCTGCAGCCAATGTTCAGGTGAGTTCTTAAATATAATATGACCACATTTAAGTCACGGATCAAAGCAAGAGATGATTCTCTAACAAGATAAAATCTGTTGAATTATAATGCAATTAACACAGTTGTTACTGTCTAAAAATATAAATCATAAATGGTCACTTGGATATTAATCCGAGCTAAGTTGTTGCAAAATGCATCACAGAGCTGTATTTAATTACTTGATATTTATATGTTCATCAGCTTACCTCTTTCACAAAGTCGTGCACCCTGTTTTTAAATTCTGCTGATCTCTTCAACAGCAATTGTGATATGATAAAATAACACACCTGAACCTCAGCACTCTGAAAACTCCGTAATGCCTGCAAGAGACCAATAGTTGATCAACATTACCCACTCAGTCCCTTCTACAGCATTCTATCCGAAACATCAACATACTATAACCCGTACTCATTGATTCAGTCACCATTCTCTAATTGATTCTTCTCTGGTTTAACGTAATAAGAAGACACAGTTTTCAAAATATCACTTACCAAGCAGAGAATAAGTCTATCAATGGGCACAACATTACACTTCCATATGAGATCATTTAATGCCTCCAGACATTTGGTCACCTTTGGTGGTGGAGATGCAGAGAATTCGTACACGAGATAATCGGCAAATATCCTCAGATGAGCTGCCAGTGCCCGTGGTCCAAGTCTTTCTAACACTCTGTATGTGTGTGTGTATGGATGTAAAGGTCAACATTATTGTATGTATTCTTTGAGAATAACTGAAATATTGTCATTGCCATATGATGACTCTTGTATGTAATTAATCACAACAAAATGTGAATGATTAATACATTTGTACTGATCACAGTACAACCTTTTTGATGATGATGATGACTGATGCCCACAATGAGATTCGAACACAGGTGGTAGTGATCTGTGGCCCAACACGCTACCACTAGACCACAGATGGGCCCGACAACCTTTTTGAGTATTAACCAAAGTGGTGTTGACTGATGATTAAAATCGGGAGTGGTTTTATTGAGCAAACCGAGATGACTACAATTCTGAGAATGAATCTGACAAATATAGTTGTGTTATTTCACACACAAACATGCACACAAACACAATCACGCCAGAAAAGGGGAGACAGAAGAGATTAAGATTAAATATCAAGTCAACCTACTTATAAGCAGTTGGTGAGATTCTGTTGTCCTCTAGTAATGATTTCCACAAAACACTGCGAAAAAACAAAAACATTATTGAAATCCTGAACTCCTAACCAATTATTATTTTCTAGAAATTAATACAATCATGCAAAGAAAAGTACACCTAATAAATACATAATATCTGTATTTACCACAAGAATAATGGTGGGTTCTGTGATGTTGAAAAATGGGAGATTAAGTCATTTTCACTAGCCATACCTGTAGAAATAAAAAAATCAGTTAATTTTAACAATTGATAAATAATCAAACAACTGCTAAATGATTATTTCCCTATTCTGGTTCTTGTGATCCCATGTTTTTGGCCAAGTTTATATGTACATGTGTGTGTGCATGTGTACATGTCAGAATGCATGCACTTATGCATAAAATTTCCCAAACCATTTAATTGTGTGGATTTATTTTGGGTGTTGATCAATATCTATGTTTTGATAATCATATGAAAATATGAAATCACTGATGGGAGAACTCTCTCACAACTTCTTTCAATTAATACCTTTGGAGGTTTATTGTGTATATTCATGTTTCTCGATGTCTTTTATTGTAAAACATTTTATCTTTCTTAACCTCATATCAGTGAAATAAAAGGTTTTTTTAAACTATCAACCAATTTTACATGATTGTTAATACTGACGTCATACACGAAAGATTTGGACTCGGCTGTAATTCATGCATACACCGAAGCAAGAGAGAGTTTCAGAGCTGCTTAACTATAAAGAACCATCGATCGATAGGAGGGACCAAATCTATTTTGATGGTTTAATGAGGAGTTGTGTCTGAATGTTTGGATTCTACTTATGATCCTATAAAGTGCAAACAATTCAATTTAATGTGGGTATATATACAATATGGTGCACCAAAAAGGGAGATAGAACTGTTAACTTACTTTTCCATTTTCTGTATTCTGTCTCAACATTGCGCTTCAGCGCCTGTTTGTCATCTTTAGGAATGGGATTCTGTGTAAAGAAATCAGCAAGGGCAGTGGGAAAGCAAGCTAACGTGTGACTGGACCATCCGTGTGGTGTATGCTGCATTATTGTAGTAAGAATATCCTTACACCAGCTACTAGATAGCGTCTCAGAGCCTATGATGTACAGAAACACTAGTTTTAGTATGTGATAAATCAACATAGTGTGTGAATGAGGAAAATGCAACAGACTTAATATAACATTAATGGTACAGAAATATCATAGCATCATATCAAAGAAACAAATTTCTGTTATATTTAGAATGCCCCAAACACTCCCCAATCAACCAATTAAATTAAACAGCTAAATCATTAGCAACTAAGATCAACTAGTCTAAGTGATTTTGTTTTACTAAATAAATTTATTTCATCAAGTTTGACACAAATCACAAAGAATACAACCAATTAATTGAAGGAAATTGGTTTAAATACACAAATAATGTGTAATAAACAGCAACTATATTTAATGCAATAAATTATAAATATAAAACAAAGCAATGGTAGGTTTTGTTACACTACAGACCATTTATACTCTTTTTTTTCTCTAAAATTGTTGTCTGTCCAATTAATAATTACATAATAATAAAAGTAATTTAAATAATATGAAAATAAGAACTTCCATGGTAACACTAATTCTTGGTGCTAATATCTACACTACAAACCTGTTACTTGCATAGCTCTAGCTAAAGTCAACACAAGTGTTCTGTTCAACTCCTCTGATTCACTCGATAAGAGACTGAGAGATTTGGGTTCCGTAAATACCCTCGAGAGCTGTGGCTGTACCTCCCAACTACCAAGTCCCATGATTAACTTCAATGCCGTGCTCTCAACACTAACGGAACATGATACAAATAACATCGACAGGATAATATATTGTAGCATGAATAGCATTACCAAAAAAATACATAACAAATTTAGATTTTCTTCAACATAACATATTACTAAATACGAAGTATAATCTCAGCTTAAACAAATCTTCACATTATAATTCAACCATATATAAAAAAGTCTGACTTTCGTATCAAATCTTCACATACCAGAAGACAGTCAACATAATAATTCTATTCAGTGTAATCTACGGCGAATATTATTGGCAATGTGGCAAAGCATCCATCATCTATATAACACCTATCCCAATATCAGTGTATATATCTCGTCTTGAATGTCAAATAATGTATATTATTGTCATGGGTTCTCAACCTATAAGGTTATTGGTGTTACCTCTCTGTATGTTGTATCATGAGAAAATGTTGTAATATATATGTCAATTATGTATAGTATATGGAGGAATAAAGCACTTACTTACTTAGCCAGAAAAGAAAGTGACAACAATAATTATCAGATGAAACAGGATATCGTAAAGCATAACATACCAGAGGTGAAGCTGGGTCTGATTAGTTGGCTGTACTGATGCCAATGTGTGTAGCTGACTGAGCAGCTGTACTCTGTAATGTGGCTGTGTATGGTGTAGTCGGTAACTGAACATCTCAAGCAGGGTATGAAGTATACCCCAGGCATTGCTTTTGAAAACGGTCGGCAATAACTGACCTGGAAGATGACAAAAAACCTTTTTTAAACATCCGCTATTTTGAAATTCACATTTTTTGAATCAACTAAAATTAACCTACACCTATTTTCTTCCTATCCTATTCAATGAACGCATTATAACCAGAAATACGTTTCAAACGTAATCCAACATACTTATAAAGCCTTTTATTCCGAGAGATTCTATCTCCATGTAAACTAGCAATCTACTGTAGGTTTCTACAAGTGCTGGAGCTAAGGCAACATTAGACTTAGCCTGAGCTTGTCGCATCACTCTTGTTACAATACTGTGAATCAGACTGAAAATAAACAAGTTTCTTAAGTTGCATCTCTCTGTCTCTCTCTCTTTCTACAAACACACACACACAACTAAAGTAAACAAAACATGTACCTTGGTAAAGGTACCATTTATAAATATGAAAGCTACAATGGTGAGCAGATAGGGAGAAGAAGGGAATAAGTTCGTAAATATAATTATTATACCATATCAGGTCACTAATATTTACCTCATTTTTGTGTGAACAGTGAGTGAATCGAGCATGCTCATTGGCAGCGGCTGTGTTGGCATGGCAGCTGTTATGTTTCCTGGTAACAATGTAGTCTTCTGTCCATTACCATAGATACTCTCAACCAGCAAACCCATTGGTAATGCAAAGTAGTCTGTATTAGTGCTGTCTAATATAGAAAAAACCCATATAATCAGTGTTTGTCAGTTGGGCCTTTTCCAACTGATTCGCAAAAAGTACGTAAATTACCATAATTGAAAATTTATGTGATTATTTTAAGATTTTAAACTTACAAGCATTACAGAGGAGGGCTATCTTATAATCAATCATTGGCAAATTCTTTACATTGACAATCTGCTTCAAAAATCTGAAAATAAAATATATGCCACATTGGTTGCTTCAAACACTTGTAAGGTGCTTACTGTATGTCTTAAGCACATTCATTTAATTTGTGAAGTGAACATGCAGATGGAACCATATACTCATGTACTGAACTATTCATATTTGTTGCCAATACACCAAATAGCATAGCTGTATATACTGCTATATACATGTAAACTGATAAATCAACAAACTAATGTTTTGTTATTTGAGATCAGCTTTATATGATGGACTATGCAAATGAACTGGTCAATAAATAATGAATCATTACAGGAAAGAGAAAATGCACTGCAATATGTACTTACTCATCATGTCCTTGTAAAGCATGGGGCATGGGACGGAGCAATTTCACCTTCTCACTCTGTGCTTTTCTGCATAAATGTATCCAGATGCAAGTAACAGCCATCTTATGTGTTGATGAAGCTTTAGTGACATCAGGAACAGGAATAGGTTCTTTTTCCGGATATAACAAATCGTACAGTTTCATCATTGGCAAGAACTCTTCCAACTGGAAAATAAATCATATACATAAATAAATATAATTTAAATAAATATATAAAAAATAAATATAAATAATATGCAAACTTTATTTCATGATTATTTATTTCAAACTTTATTTCCGGATCATTCTCTAGTTCACATAACTACCTACTGGGTTCTTCTGGATGCTGCCAGAAATGAACTGTAACAAGACCCACATCAGGTGGTCTCTGCCTCGACGCAGGTTCCTTCCTTTTAACTAAAAAGATATGAAGATGACCATAATTATCACAAAAATTATGATACAAATGTGTATAATCTTGTCTTACCTGAAGATTTTCTACTGTTAAACTGGTCATGTTCTACAACACAGGTACTACTGAATATGCATGTCTGTGTGATAATGTTGGTCGATCAGCCAGTAAATGATTCACATTATAATGATATATCTCATCATTTATTTACTTAAATATATGCAGATTGATATAATAGACAATGTGTTCGCGAAACAGGTAAACAGTAACTTAACCTCACTTAAATGGATGCAGATTGATATAATAGACAACATGTTTGGGGAAACACGTATTGTTTTAATAATGGCTGACAAAAGAAACTACTCCACTACATTACATATAAACATATAACATATGTTATTATTAACAATTATGATATTGTCTAAACAAATATGATTAGTTCAGAAAAACAAGGGATAAGTGGTGGGAGGGGAACTTGCCCTATTGCCTCTGGGATGCTGAATGATGGAGAAAGAGCCACCTGATACTGGATATACAATGTGTGATCCAGGGGCTCTCCTGATTGGCCAAACCGTGACCGATGGCCCGCCCACATGGTAGGAAAGGTGCTAAATAGGATCCAGGTGATACTCCACCCATTTAAAAACAGTTAAACAGTAACTTAACCTCACAAAATATCAAAAACATGTGGTAGATTTTTCAAAGATCAGTTAACCATCCTCTATCCCACTCATATTTTTAAACTGGATTTACAATTCAATTCACAGAAATAATCCCAAACTCAGAAATCTATGGAACATTGGCTTCCCTGGTTTTAACACTTTACTACAAGGCTGGTGAGTACTTTATTTGTCATACTGAACTTTTATAGAACTTATGTGAAGGGCTCCCATTACCAAAAGCACTTCATTAAATTGATGCTTCTTTTATACTTTTCTCTGTGTGCAAACCAAACAACATGGTGAAATATTTCACTCACAACATACACATACCCTTTCATAGAGAGCAAGCACCATATGTGGAAATGAGGCAATGGCAAACAAGACAAAGAATATCAGCTGACTTGAAAGATGCTGCCAGAGCCATTGGTTAGCCGAATCTTCTTCACCCATCTCTTGTTCGGATCTCTCCATGGCTAACACCACCAGCTCCACAAGCTGCTCTTCTAACACAGAACACCTCTGCTTCATCTGTAAAATACAATACACAGCATTTATTACTGCTTTACATTTTTAGCTGAACACACAAGTACTTTACACGGCGGATGATAAACACATATCTTTCAAATAGGGGTGATAAACACATTCTTGAACTTATAAATATTTGCAAGGTGTAGTATTACTTAGTTAACCAGATTAAAGTTCCCAAGTGTGCCATGTTTTCCATCTTGTTCAACCATTGATAGTGTTGATGTTTTATGGCCACTTTTGTGCACAAAGTAGACCAGATGGGCCAAGTGACTGTCAATGGTAATCAGGCGAAGTGAAAAACGAAACACCACTAAGACATGATCATGCCAAAATTTGAACTCAGGTGGTTGAGATCTGTGCCCAACCACACTATCAGTTAAGCCATGGAGGTGTCAATATCTTGTCCAAACAACTGTATCTTGAGATTCATTTATAATTTTGCATACACTTTTGACTTGTACAGTTTATATTATATTTAATCATAATATCAAATGTAAAAGTTACTTCTGGAAGACAGAATCATATAAAAGCTACATTCATACACTTAAATTTTATTCATACCATAGAAGATCTCACAGAATGGAAAATTATATTTTTACGAAAAGAAATAAACTAAGGTAGTTCTATGCTACGTTTTAAAATAACTAATACTCAGGCCTTTGGATTTCAAATTTCATGGGAGATAGTTTTTCAGTTCAGTGCATTGTAATAATGTGAACCCATGAAAGCAAGTCATGGGTACCCATTTTTAATACCACTGATATAAGTAAAGATATATTTTACTTCAACTGTATTTGTAATATAATTAACTGTATGGTTCATTGAAGACACGTTTTTCTCTGTCACAATTACATGATCATACATCGCTTTACTTCACTTCGACAGTACACTGCAATTAATTGGATTTCCATTGAAGTGGATGTTCTGGTGACTGAGTGGATTAGTGTATTGGGTTCAATGTATATCTTCCACACAGAAAAATCACTTTTTGAATGTTTTAATGAAAACTGATTTAGACCTCTTGTATGGAATACTTTGGTCATATTTAATTTGTAACTCTGATTCAGGTTTACCCGAACTGGAACTCAGGCTTCAGTTAACACAATAATCTGAATCAGATGTCGTGATTGTGTTAAATGCACTCTCCAGTAGTGTGACATCAGAAACATAATTAAACCTCCCAAAACGTTATGTATATTTAATTTTTGTTGATTAGTCTCACTTGATAAAATAATCACGGGAAACAAAATTTTGGTTACGTGAATTTTACTGACATGGTATTGAAACAGTACTGGAAATAATCATAACTGTGAAGTCCAAAGGCCTGATACTGTCAACTAAGTTAACATGACTGAAAGTATTGACAAACTGATGAATATAAAACGAAAATCTATCAGCAATACCTGTTTATTGAGTCCGAGCATACTACACACCATTTCTCTGGAATATGGCTGCTCAAGTACATAACGCAATAAACCTGTCTGGGCCTCTGTCAATTCCTAGCAATGTCAAACAAAAAATGGAAAATCTATACAAGATAATAACAATTACATAACTTGATATTTAACAATGAACACCGAGTCTATATTATATAAATATTGTCATTCCTACAGGGATAATCATACAAGGTCATTACTAATGCATATTTTAATGATTAGCAATAAACCCTAAATCAGTGATATTCATAAATCCTGAAATTCCTATATTACTAAGTACTAAACTTCAATGGACCAAGAAAGAAATCTTGTGAAATAGAGTTTGACACCTTAATATTCAGAAGGGAAAAAAAAACTATTTTACTTTATATCATTGCGTTTATTGCAGATAATTTAAACTAACCTTATCATAAGGCAGAGGTCCGCTCAACTGAAATCTCAATGTGTTAGGATTCAATTTCCAGAAATTATTCCCAGCTGCTGCATGGCCAACACTGCATAAGCCAACAACAGGCAGCAGCTGCGTGCGACCTGAAAATAAACATATCCTTCAAACGTAATAAATACACCCAGAAACCCCAAAAGATGGATAACCATAAATTGCCACTATATTACCTGAGACAGTAACCATGTGAGCTGCTGGTCTAAAAGTCTGTACGAAGTTCGACAAGAGTTCTCCAAGCTTCTGAAAAGAATGCATGGAAGATATGTTAATGAATAGATGCTAAGTAGATATGTTTTGGAGATTAATTATTTCAATGTTTTATCAATTACTGATTATATCTGCTGTGCGATAATGCATAAAAACACCAACTTCTTACCCAGTGTGGTGGTTTTCCATCTGAGAGAAACTTCGTTATTTCATTAACAGCGAAGTAACTAGGTAAAAGACAAGCATTTCTGTCTAGTATGTAGCCTACCACCTAAAACAGTGAAAAGGAAGTATATGAGAATGGCTTAATAACATACTGATACAAAAAGGGCATTATGTGTCTTCCCCATGTAGTCGACTGAATCTACCTGCAGGATATAACATGACAATTCAAAGTCACGAAAGAGCTTATCTGTGTTATAAAATACAGCAATAACACGTTGTGCAGAATTGCCTTACCAAATGATTACAGAAGGAAAATAAACTTTTAAACATTGCACTTACTGAACAGATTGAGTTGATCAGTTTGACAGTACACACATTCTCCACAGTGGGGATGGACTGAGCCTTCTCTAAAATCAAACGCAAGAAATCCCGACATCCCTAGTAGAAAACATTAATATCCATTAAAATATCCTAAATAATTAGTTCTGTCATTAACCAAAAATATAAATGCAATGATGTAAGTGTGTATGTACGTAGTCAAATGAGCAGAATGGCAAACAAATTTGTACATACCTTGTAATCCACAGTCAAACGAGTAGGATGGCAAACATATTTGTACATACCCTGTAATCCAGAATCAAACGAGTAGGATGGCAAACAGATTTTTACATACCTTGTAATCCACGCCACCAATAATTCTTCGTACCAGTTTAAAGGTCTGACACCATTTCTCTGAATTCTCATACGTCAGCTGGTCACAATTCAGCAATGCATCACACACTGCCCTAGAACAGTATAAGGTACAATCAAATATAAATTATGCTAATGCAATTCTAATCAAATTATTCTATTATTTTGTAGATATCAAACATTAACAAATACTGTTGCAAAGATCCAGATTGCTTTCAGAAATGTGCACCATGCCTAGAAATGAAATCACAATACGGACCTGGCTGAAAGAGAACTGGAATCAACCAAGGCTTCAAGCATATCCAAAAGAAGTCGGCCACGACAAGCATTTGGCTGGTCATAAACATGGCTAACATACTGTTTCAGGGCAGCATCTTGTGATTCCTAGAGAGACAAGCAGATTGAAAAATATGCATCACAATTTCAACGCATGTATCTTGCAAAAACTTAGATTACATAAGAAAAATAGTAGTGCTTAAGGACTTTTTTACCTGTGGTAATGACCTCCAGAATGATTTCACAATGTCTAAACACGAGTCCTTTCTCAAGGCATCACTCTCTGGTGTCTGTGCAATAAACCCACAAAAGGCTTCTTCTATGGTTTCAGCTCTCTACAGAGAATTAGGGGAAAATATATTCATAATTCTTATGATTTAAATACTGACAATATTCAGAAATTGTTTCTAATATAGGTTTAAGTGTAATACACAGGGTTTTGAAATGCAAAAGAAGCACCACCTTATGCTGGAAATAAATGGGGCAATCTTGCCACATTTCAAACTTCAACAAATATCACATATTGATCCTTGACAAAATTACCAAACTTGTAAAATGAACAAAATAAGAGATAGTTTTCTGACTAAATCAATACTTCTGTTAAATGTCACTGATCAAGCTAATAACAATAGTGATGATAACAATGTAATATTGGCTAATAACAGTAGTTTGGGGGAAGTTAGCACTAATTACCATAAATATTCAAGGTTAAGTCAATTTTTGGGGGGAGGCAAAAGGGAGCAACCTCCAAAGCTAATGTGGCAAAGTCAAAGATGAAACACCTTTCAGATATCCCCATGATTCTAACTCAGGTAGTAGTGATCTGTGATCCAATGTGCTACCAGTTAGACCATGGAGGTGCCACCATATAACCACGGAAAATAAAGAACACCTAAAGACAGCCAATTTCAAGCTGTGGAAAATAATAACGTTAGCACAATTTGGGATACATACACGCAATTGATAATATGGGACATTAAAACTTTGTTTAATCTGTAGAACAGCAAACTAGCGCTACCCATAACCTGGATTTTGACATCACACTAATCTTCTAAACACTAAACTTCTAATTAATCAGTTTACTGCGCTACTGGAACACGCTAGTTAAACCAATGAAGTATTCTATAGACTATAGCATAGACTAGAACTACTATTACTAGCTAGAATAGATATCCTCACTACCTCAGGTAAGAACTTAGATAATGAGAGGACTAGATCTAGTCTAGCGACTTATTGACTCAGTCACTGACTGAGTCAGTGACTACTGACTAGTCTATTAATTGATGTCTGATCTAGACTATAAGTTACTCTCTTATTTATTCGTACCAATAGCTGTGAAACTACGTTTTTCACAGATTCTTCTACAGTCAACAAAGCCATGCTCAAAAATTATGACGCATATTGATTGGTAATTAATTGTTTACTCAAGATTTACATTTCTTCAGCCGGTATTTACAACCGGACGTTTATAATATATTGCTATTGCATGACGGGAACAAATTTACTGTTCAATTTACCGAAATAAAGTAAGAAGGGCAAATACGTTTAATTCCAAATATAGAATTCGGGAATATTTAGAATAACTAAGTCTACGTTTTGTGATATAGTGTAGAATGTAGATGTATCTTTGGAATTTTCAAATTTTGCATCAAATAAAAATCAATGCTATGTACCTTTTTTTATATGAATTCTGAATATATTAAAATCCGACTAATATTTTTTTCTTTCAATATTATTATATATATTGTATTTAGAAATATGTAGTTGGCGCCGTATATATATATATATATATATATATATATATATATATATATATATATATGGCGCCAACTGTTTATTTTTTGGTAATTTTCATTATGTTTATTAAATTTAGCCATAACAATTACGTGTATGTATATGCATGCGCGCGCGCGCACGCGTGTGTGTGTCTGCGCGTGTGTGTCTGCGTGTGTGTGTGTGTGTGTGTGTGTGTAATCCAGCATTATTATTGTTTATTTTTTTTGTAATTTTCATTATGTTTACTAAATTTAGCCATAACAATTACGTGTATGTATAAGTATGTGTGTGTTTGTGTGTGTGCGTGTGTGTGTGTGTAATCCAGCATTATCATTGTTCAAATAACCTCCTTCTTGTCTTGTTCAAGTTTGGGGTAGAGACCCCTGGCTGTCGCCTATTGGGCACAGCCACTTAACCTCCTAGCTTTGTCTGTGTCCCTATATATTGATATTAAAGTCCTAAATTTTGTATTACATTATTGCAATTGCAATTATATTGGGTTAGTCATATTCTCTGGCTTGAACTAATTCTATTTTTCCATTTCATGTTCAAATATATAGTTCAAATGCGTCATCTATGCTTTATTTCTGTACCTGATTGATCTGAGTTTTCCCCCAAAATGTCATGGTCAAAAGGATCATGATCTGTCTCATGGTTCATGTTATTTCAGTGTGAAAGTCTTTTCTTATCAATTGTTCTTACACAGTGTATGGTTTATTTTTCTCTGTAGATTACCATATGTTATAATGCAATAATACACAGAATGGCTTGTGAGATACTGAATTTATATAAGGATATATAGAAAATTAGTCTAACAATTATAGCTACTGCAATGAGAAGTGATTAAAACAGAAAACAGAACTGTGGGCACTGACTTAAATTTCAAAAGAAAACCTGTAATAATAAAATAATTAATAAACTCTAAATCTGTTCACAGTCGATTAGAGTAGCAGATATATCTTTGTTAAATATTTACCAGACAACAATTATACGTAATCATGTTTGCTAAATATGTAATCTAGTGAAAAAATTATTCATCAGCACTTTTGAACAGGCTTTAAGTATGAAAAGGGCGCTTTTTAAGTTTGGTATAATAATCAAGTTGAAAAAAATCAATTTATAGAATTGGAGATCGTGTTGTAGCACCATTGTTTCGTGATTATGAAATATGATCTTATGTCCTGTTAATTACAGCTGAACTTCACGGTGTTATTTGACGGATTATATTTGCCATTTTATGCATGTTTTATTTTTGATTTAATACTACTTTTCTTCTGTTAGAGTCCTAATTAGTGTACTACTTCTGGGGTAGAAAGATAGAAAGAATGCATGATATATGTTCCATGGATGTTTTTATCGGGCAAATATAGACATTTGGATTAGTTATGGTTGAATTAACAGAAGTTGATTATTTAATTAATAATTATTATTTTAAGTAATTATAATTGCATTTTATATATTTAATTTATAATTGTTTGACATAAAAGCAATCGATCTTATCAATGAATTTAAATCTTCAATTATATATTTATAACAATAACAACAAAGTCTCTGACTCTCTGGCATTAATAAATTATAAAATTTGTTTATTTTGTTTGGGTTGTGCGTTTTCATTCTTTCGTCAGTCAATTTCTTTATATTAAATAGACGGGACGGCGGATGACGAATGAATCCGAATAATAACGAATGACTCACTTCCGTAGAAATTAGGTCGAACTTGTAGGTTTGAAAGATATCCTGTTACTCGAATAGTGTGATCATTTAGAGTAAGTAATGATTTTGCCTAATATTTTATTAGAAAATATGTGTTAATGACATATTTGTGACTGTAGGCTTTAGCGAAATATATTCTCTTGTGGATGTTACTATAAAATTACCTGTATTTAATATAATTAATAGACTAGACACCGACTACTGAGTGACTGACTGAGTGTGAGACAGTGAGTGTGACTAGGCTTGTCTGTAGATCTAGAGTAGACTGGTCATACTTTAAGTATTACTTGATTAGTTGATACTAACCTAACTAGACCTAGTGGCTACTCATACATGATATATATAGATGTATACTACTACTAGTCATAGACTGACTGACTCAGTCAGACACATAGCTATAGCCTAGGTCTACTAGATCTACTACATCTAGACAGGTAGCTAAAATTATAAAGATCTACTGACTACAGTATGAGTGAGTATCATGAGTATGAGTTTAGTCAGTGTACTGTTAAGTGATGTGTTGAAAATACATCTCATTTAATGTAGAGGTATAGTATACTGTCACTCTGTGAGTTGTTGAGCAGATAAATTAAGCTATTCATTAGGTAAATGAAAATGACAGAATCATCTCTTTCAAATTCTGATGAATGCAAATACTGATGTGTGTGTTCACATATTTAATTTAAAACCAGCTACTGTTTTTATGGGTAACAATTTGTCATTATAGTTGGAAATTGTAAGGGCTGTGTCTGTCGTAATACTCGTGTATATATATATATATATATATATATATATATTTTCCCTTTTTTTCAGCCCATCACCATGTCTAGCCGTAAAACAAAGGGCAAGTTAACAAAGAAGCGTGCCCAGCGTGCAACTTCCAATGTGTTTGCCTTCTTTGATCAGGCCCAGATTCAGGAGTTCAAGGAGGCTTTCAATATGATTGATCAAAATCGAGATGGTTTTATTGACAAAGAGGATCTACATGATATGTTGGCCTCATTAGGTTAGTTAATTTTCATACTCGGCTTCTAATATTATGTTAGGACGCTGACTGACCTAAATTGTGCCAATGTGTCATTAAACAACATTCATCCCTCCTTCTGATATTATGTTCAGATTTGAATATTTAACAGAATAAAAATGCAATGTTTCGATATTGATTAAAGCCTTGGTGGGGTACACCCCTAGAAGTGAAACTCTTATTTACTAATTGTTTTAATTAAGCTTCAGTTTTTATGGTAATATACAAATCTGAGAATGCGTTTTCCACATACAGACTACTTTGTAATCTCTTGGTGGTGATTAATTTGGTGTTAAAATGAAAATTTTAAGAAACCATCAATATGCATGTGAACTAAAGATAGTTCTAAAAAAATGAATTCAACTCCTATTTTTATGTGCAGTTATATATATATATATATATATATATATACAGAAATACCTGTTAACATAGCGTAATAAACTGTAGTTGGGCTAGCTGTGTGTTTATACTGGTAATTATTACAAATATTGGTGTTAATTGATTATGGTGTGAGTTGTGAACATATTGAAAATATGTGGACTTTTTCTATCCTGAATACGGCTTGATAATTTTTTTGGTAAATTCCAAGGTATTCTTATAGCACACTACTGCAGACTGCTAGATTAGGGTTTCAATCAGACCAAATTACCTGTCTTTCTGGATTGTTTCTTTTGTTAATTACTCTCTGGCCATTTGTCCCAGGTGTGACCAGTGTGAAGCTAAACATACCAATCACATTCCGTCATTAAAACCAGAGCCTGAGTTTAGATGTTGATTGAAAGTACAGTATTATGCATTAGAATACAGTAGAAAGTTAAGAAGTTGATTTTATTTTTAGGAATCTATTTTTTACCTGAAGTCTACATGTTTTTAAAATAAATTAAGTGGTTCTAATATTCATATCAATTTGCAATTAATGACAATTACATTTCATTTATGATGGGAATTTGAAGTGAAATTACAGGTTGTTTGAAGTGACTTCTGTTGATAGTAGAATTCTAGCTTTGAGATGAATAAGCCATCTAACATTACATTTTATATGGGACTATTTAGGTATTGGGATCTTACAAGTTCATTTGATCATTGTGTTAACTGTGTGCAGAATTTTTTTACTTACATTAGTGTTGAGGGTCATGTAGGTGTGAGCTGTGTTTACAGTAGGGTGGTTTTCACCAGTAAAAACTGTCCTGCTGAAAACAGGTTTAAGGCATAGAAAAAGGCTTAAACATATTTAATAATGAAACAGTCTGTGTACAAAGATAATTATTTGATGACATTATTTGTATCACCCTTTTGTTTTATTAGCCATCTTTATGTAGAAATATATTTTTTACTTGAAGTGTTCCCATTAAATACCACAATATTTTTATTTTTGTCATTTTGAATGATTTGACCTCATGGGTAGAGCATGAGATGATTTAGCTATGACTATGGTCATTCTGTGTGGAAGGTTGCAGCTTCGCACCTCAGCTGTGGCACTATAGTAGGAGATTTTCTCCACTAAACATGCCATATATTCTAAATTTATTTAGAATTAGTCTCCGTGGGGTAGCTATAAATTACAGATGATATGCATCTCCCTCTTATATATATATATATATATATATATATATATATATATATTGGTTTTTATGTTGTTACTTCACATGGATATAATGTACATCATACTGGTCATCAATGCCAAACATGGTTTTAATTATTGTTAGGTAACAGATGTTAAATAATATAGTTAAATATTTAAGTCTAACTGTTTCCAGATATCCTTCTGATATATATATATATTATAATAATAACACTTATAAATTGTACCGGTATGTGACCTTTTATCCTTAAGTGTATAAGATGACACAACAGATGTGGGTGGGGGAGGGTAAGTTGTATTGTAAGTGTCTCTTTGTATTCAGTGTTTGAAGTATTCACACTTTCCTAGAAGTTGGTGTGTGTGTGTGTTATTCACCTTCAACACTTTGGTGGCATACGGTAGTAGTCAGCGCGTGTTCTTTTAGGATCACAATTTAAACTAATATTTTTAATGTGTTTGAGGATATCACCACTCAATTATCCAATGAGTGCTATTCACAATCCTTATTATTAAGTATTCCTGTGGTTATTCTGTACGTTTTATGTGACATACCATAGAGTGTCATGTGATGATGTTATCTCTTGCCAGGAGCCATTGAGTAAACCTAGGGAGTCTGACTTTGTTTGTAGAACAGTACAAAAATGATACCCTGATATAAAATATAGACTTGATGTTATCAGAGAACTACCCGTAGTGCATCATTACGAAGTTGTTTACTTTATGGTACTATTAACATAGTTCTCTCTCTCTCTCTCTCTGTGTGTAGCACTTTGTGTAGTTTAAGCCTTGGCCTAAACCCAACCACTCAAGATATTTGTCTCTAGCTGGTGCAGTCCGCTTGCATAATTATCCCACTCTGCATACAGTTGTGTATGTGTGTCTATGTTATTTGGTGTTAAAAGTCATTCTAACGCATTTGTTAAACTAATAGCTGAGATACGTCGAATTAACTGAATCCTGATCTGTTGGTAATAATAATTGATTTATCAGCCATCATTGCTAAACAAGGTTATTACTGATAAAGTAGCTGCTAACTGCTGTTTGAAGCTGATAACAAACAGATGACATTTCTCAGTAAACTGAAACAGCCAATATTCATGCCATCTCAGTCACTTCATTAGCTTCGGCTAATATTAATAATAATATCGGGTTGGAGTTTAATCTGGTTTAGCCCAGTCCGGCGGGTTAAACCAAGGTTTTACTAGTTAAACTTAAGTTTTACTAGTTTAACCCGGGTTAAACTGGGTTTTCTCAGAATACAGTATATTTACTCACAAATGTATACATCTTATAGACATGAAAAGTATTTTTTTGAATGGTTTGCATTTTTAAGATGCTGACAGTGTGCACCAATCAACATAATCTAATATTTGAGATATTATGCTGGTGGTGGAAACAATTAGACACTATCAGTATCACACTGTAGTAATTATGTAAGATGTTATGATTTGTTGGTGGCCTGAACCAATTGATCTGTTCTATCATAGAACTTTTATGATTGGTTGAGCTTCTGATTAATATAGATATCAAATGTTAAATATTCATTTAGTGTGTTTTATTTAATCACTTGTGAATTGTGGCTAAACATTAGTTTAACCCAGTTTTACTTTAGCCCAAAATGAGGGTTTAGCCCAACCCAGGTTTAACCCAGTGGGCGGGTTAAACCTGCCAACCCTGAATGATATTATATTAAATAAAATTATAGCCTTCAGTGTCACTGTGGTGATATTAGCCTGTATCCAAATGGCAAAAATGGCAGCCTGTCATCTGGTCTGTGTGGCTTCAGTTACAGATAGAACCAGACACACCCAATTCAGTGAGACATTCCTTGAGCCAATTTCTCCTATACTGCGATATATTGTCATTTAGTTACATTCTGACCCCAGTTGATGACAGACATTTTTGGTCTATAGGCTTTGTTATTGGTTAATTTTTATGTGGATTTTTCTCTTGTTTTTATGGTTTGTTTAGCTTAATTTTATAATTATAGCTGCATTTGCACTTGTTAGTACCAAGTATCTTGGCAATGGCTTATGTTTCTAAAAAGAGTGTTTGTAATAGTATCTTTAGCTGTATGACATGATTAAAATTACAAACACAGCTCGGGTAACTGGGGTTATTACTAGGATGTGTGTGTGTATCATATAATAATAATGTATATTTAATAAAGCGCCCTGGGGCGCCTCCGTGGTCTAGCGATAGCATGCTGGACCACAGATCACTACAACCCGTGTTCGAATCCCGGCGTGGGCATATCTGAAAGTTGTTTCGTCTTTCACTTTGTCTCATTACCTTTGGAGGTCGCTCAGCCCATTTAGCCTACCTTGTGCACAAAAGTGGCCGTAAAACATTAATCATCATCATTAATAAAGCGCCCTTACTAGCAGGAGCCATTCAAAGGCGCTGTACAAATAATATGTAATATAATAATACCCCAAATAATATGTCCATTAAAAAACCCTGTAATAATTTAAAAAATAGTAATTATTTATCTGTGAAAGCGACCTTAAAGAGGTGTGTTTTTAGAACAGATTAAAAAAATTCAAGAGACGACGCATTTCTAATATATGCTGGCAACCAATTACACAAAGTGGGGACTGCAACACTAAACACACCATCACCATATGACTTGAGCTGAGACACTGGCACCTGCAATAGTATCTGACTGGATGACCTGAGTTTTTGGGATGACTTTCTAATGGACACCAATTCACACAGGTATTCTGGTGCCATATCATTAACAGATTATGTATATAAAGATTGGCAAGTTTAGTCTAAATTGATCCATGCCTTGTTTTGGACCAAACAATAGTGTCCAGTGTTTTTCCACCGGTATTGGGAAGCCTCAAAATTGGATTATATTTGATGGGACAAAATTTCAACCTATATCGTTTATGTTGATTAATTTCCATATTTGTCATATGTCAGCCATATTAGTAGCATACTGAAAGTATATGCCATTGACAACCTAACAACTATATTTCACCTGTATAAATGTGTGGATAATTGAACCCCGATATACATGCTTACAGTGTGTGAAACTAACTTATAGCCTAACTGGATCTGCAGGTCTAGGAAAATATTTTAACACTAGACCGGCTGTGCTGACACTAGACTGAGTGAGCGCAAATATTACATATTTCAGACCTCCATGAAAATAAAACATTATGAGTTGTTCATTGAGATAATTACGTGGACCTGTTTGCAGTTGTAAAAGTAATTCTTTCGTTGTCAATATATTTTTCAGATTTGTCCAATAGCTTCAACATAGTGTTTTCTTTGTGTGAAATTCATTGATTTAAAAATGTAAAAACCTTTTAAATAGCATAATAATAACTGACAATGATTCAATAAAACGGCACATACACAACCTTATATGGAATCATCATGAATATTCAGTACTATCCTTTGTCTTTTAGTAAACATACCTTCACCCAGTGAAATACTGTCATTCATAAGTTGTGTGTGATGTCTTCATTCTCCGTTTGCATTCACTGGGCATGAGTGTATATACTATTGCATAAGTAATTATCCAGATGGCTGCTATTATTGAAATTTCTGTACAATTTACCCCTTCACTCCTTTTACAAATTTCCAAATTTTTTACAAAGACAAATACCCGGAAAACACGACAGTAATTGAAATAGAAAAGAAACGCTGAAATTCCCGCTGATGGATTTTAGACATCTACTGTGTAGGCCTAATACATTTGTCTTTGTTTTAAAGGCTGATCTACATACTGTAGATCAACTAAATTTGTTTGGTCACAGCAAAATTTAGAGATTTCTTAATTTTGAACATATTGGTGACAGCACAAAAATGGCAAATTTTGGTCTGTCAGGAAAGTTGATTTTTGCTTTCTTTTCTAGGCCATATTTCAAAGCACATCATTATTCACCAGCCATAACCAAATCTGAAGCAAACTAAATCATTGGCCTTTATGTAATTCCATTTTAAGTAAATCTGAACTAGTAATTGACAAACCATTGCCATGATTGAATGACAACAAAGGTAACTGATATGCAAGCTAAAGACAAATTGCAATTAATATGATGAGAAGGTTACATCAAACTATATATAAGGAGGTGTAAAATATAATGTTTTCATATTGGCTGTGCCTAATAGGCGAAAGCCAGAGGTCAACCCACAAATGTTTTCATATTATTTTTCTATTCTCAGCAAACGAATATAAATTATAAGAAATCTCACACACAAAATCAATGCCTGGTATAGTGATCAAGTCAGTGACTCCTTGACATCCAATAGCAAAATTGCAGACACTCAACTCAGCCTTAAGATCTCTAGACTCAAACCTTTACGCTCAGGCTGGTTGTTTCATGCATTTGATTTTGCTACTGGACAAACTGATCTTCTTAAACATGGCTGAAAAAAAACGGGATCATTGATTCCTATTATGAGTGATTCTGATGGGGAAAATGCCATGGATGAAAGAGCTTTAAGCGAGTGATTGTTTTATTATAAATTGAAATGTGAACCAATCGTTGAATGAATGAGAATATTACACATGTTCAATGTGTTATCAAAGTAGTGCTTTCAGAGTATAATATGAAGTTCTGCACAACATAACATTTTGGTGACAGGAATTTTTTTTCGATATTATGTCACTAGCCATTTTCGCCAAATTAAACAGATCTACAGTATTCAGATAAATTCCAGAACATTCATAACACTAGTCAGTTGGGATGCTGCGAGTGTTGGTTGTGACGTTAACATGTTACGCCAATTTGATTCATAGCCGCAAGGCAAGATTTGATGGGATATCACAAGTTATTTGTGTTTTTGTTCTTTGATATATCACAGCCGGTCGAGTACTGTGGCACTGATACTAGACCAGGCCTAGAAGCACTGGTCCCAGTCGAGTATTAATGTCGCACACTGTGCTTACGTGTGCATTTGTCTTTATACAGGTAAAGACCCAAAAGATATCTATCTGGATAGCATGATGAATGAAGCTCCAGGACCAATTAATTTTACCATGTTTCTTACAATGTTTGGTGAGAGGTTAAATGGCACTGATCCAGAAGATGTCATCAAAAATGCATTCGCTTGTTTCGATAAGGATAACACAGGTTAGTAATATGAACATAACATGTCAGACATGGTGTAAAGTTTGTGCTACGTCTTATTGGTTGAAACACCGCATAAAATATCATGAAGTTGATGTAAACCTGCTGTACAGTCGTATTAATGAAGATACATTGTTTGTATAATTATATTAAATGCATATAACAAAGCCTTACTCTCGGAATAAGTTCTTTGTTTAACAATAATAACAGGTGCAAATACCACACTAGACAGAAACACTGATCCAAAAACATTTGAGAGAGGTGAAGTTGTTGTCAATGAACACAGTTTCAAACTACTAGAGTTCGGAATATCAACAATAATTTTCATCCCATGTTAAACAAATACATAGGTCACTAACCTTCCCTTCATTTTTAGTAGAAACATCCTACTTTTGGGTTAGATATCCCACTTTTCACCATCTTCAATTGTCGATCCATCAATTCTGTATATATGTCATTCCAATTAAGTACATGTATATGGGTGAGAAAATTTTATATATTTATGTGTGTGTACATGAGTACATTTAATAATTATGTGTCAGCTGCCATGTTGCTTGGAAGTTCACATACTTTCAGAGGTGACATGTTCATGAAAGCAGATACTGTAGTTGTACACAAGAAAACATTTTTTAACAATGCAATCTTTTATCCACATTGTGTCCTACGTTCTCCTACTTTTAGGTTTAGAATTTTCTACTTTTCCTACTTTTTTATGATCATTTTGGCTGGGACCTATGCCACCATGATTAACCTGTTAATTGTTCAACACTGTCTACTGACTCTTTATAGATTTCCATACAGTTAGTTTCTGAACAGATCTCATGTGATTTTATGTTATAAACAAGTGATTTATTGGAAGTTGGCTGTGTTTTGACATCGCATAATTTACTGTAGCAGTCCACTTTATGGAAAATTTGAATCATATGTGCAGTTTTGTGTAGGTCTATTACTCGCTGTAGTCTGAAAGTAACACAAAAGATTTTCCAAAACTAGTTTGCCACTAGTAACTATATTTAAACCTTTACACCCAACAGGTTTATTTGTTTATCGCATTGTAATCAAGCTGAAAAATGATCATAACCTGAAAAGTATTTCCTTGATAAATCTCTCATATCATCTATACTATAGTCATACAGCCTTGTTATGCCCTCTTAATACTTTCCAACAAATTAAGTGAACATATATTTACATATGAATCATACAAATTTCCTTTCTTTGAAAAATAACATTTAGTCACACCCTGTGTAAAGATAATTTTAGGGTGTGGCTCCACTAGATTCCCATACATTTTTGTTTCATGCTGCAACCAAGTGATTGCAAGAAATGCTCATTGCACTGTTCTTTAAATGTCACACACATACTCCTTTCAAGACTTCCTGAAACCACAGATCACTACCACCCATGTACGAATCTCAGCATGGGCATATCTGAAGGTTGTTTCATCTTTGACTTTGCTTCATTACCTTTGGAGGTCGCTCGGCCCATTTAGCCTACCATGTGTACAAAAGTGGCCGTAAAACATCAATCATCATCATCAAGACTTCCTGAACATCTAATTGGATTGAGTGGGGAACACAAGGCTATTATAAAATGACAGCATAGATTATATACAATTTAATATGAGTGGCTGCTAGACCAATTTCTGGCATATCATGATTCCACTCGGAGATAAGAAATGTCAACATAAGTACTGCCTATTTCCAGAACGGTCTGAGCTCTGGTCAGCATGTTCCACAGAAATGCTGATAGTGGGAAAATATTCAGCAGCATCATAATGCACACACATATGTCTACAGCTATGTGGTAAAGTTTGCTGTGGTACAGAGCCACCCGAGGGAAGTCTAAAATGGCAATTAAACCTAATGCTGCTAAACTAGAACACAAAGGAAACATTGTGACAATGCAACATTGAGTAAAGATTGAGATACAGCAAAATCGTTACTCTCAAGTTTCTGTAAAAGTTAGCATCTCCTGCTTCTGGTGTTCCTTGCATGAACTATTTATGTGGCTAGTATTACTCCACATGGCTGACATAACCCATTCGTCTTACTAGCATGATACAGATGTGTGGCTGTATTATTCCATTTAGTGGACTGTTTAACAAACAAGGTGATTAACAACAACAGAGGCACTTTTAAATCGAAGGAAATTCCCAAACATTCCGTATTTCTGATGCATGCCAATCTTGGGAGAGGGAGGACGAAATGAGAAGTGCCTTTAGTCTTAACTATGGTATTCAGATCTTTAGAGCAGCAGTGTTTGATTTGAAATATAAATTAAAAGTCGACCTAGATTGTCTAATTGTTTTGATATCACTTCAGGTTTTATCAATGAAGACCAACTGAGAGAGCTGCTCACAACAATGGGAGACAGATTTACTGAAGAAGAGGTAAGCTAACCAGTAATGGTGTCAGTAACATATCACTCAGCAGTACTACTTTAATTAATTTCGAGATCACCACATGTACATGTACGTTCTTTTTGTATATTAATACAGGTGGATGAGATGTACAGAGAAGCACCAATCAGAAATGGCAATTTCGACTATGTGGAATTTACTCGAATCCTGAAACATGGCAAGAAAGATAAAGATGATTAGACCAAGCTGTTATTGTGTCCTGCTATGTGATGTAAGGAAGGATACAGGATTGATGGATCTGTAATATCACGCGGCTTGCTGTAGGTGCTATCTACATTTAACAAAGCTTTTTGCTTCAATAAAGAATTTTTGTCAAAGGGGCAATCCCCAATTTACTGGGGTATGATCGCCAAGAAAATAAACCCAGCCTGTTTTGATCATCATTCTGTCATCCATGATGGAAATCAAAAGTGAATCAACCTTACACACAACACCTGTATAGTTCTGTCACAGCAGTTGTTTTGCCAAGTAACAGTTACGCTGTCACATTCTCTCATCATCTGTGATCTATTATTTTTGCTGTAAAGATAATGTGATTTTGTTTGTTTCTTTTAAATATTTACATTTTGAGAGTTTGGACATTCCAATGAAAACCACTTAGATTAGAATCATTAGTGGAGTGATTTCGGAAGCCAGTGTCTCATCTTTTGCTAAATTTAAACACTCGGCCCCTTTTGCTATCATCATGTAGCAGCATCTTGTATTTGTGTATAATATGTATTAGTCATATGTTACCCAAATTGTAAAAAGTTTGTTTAATCATAGCGGAGCATGTTTTTTTGTGTATTACCACCAAATATTCATTAGTGTTTATTCTGTCTACCTTAATATAACGTTTATTTATACGTACTAGAGTAACATAGGAATAAAACACGAAGTGCTTATTTAAGCAGTGGATTATCTCGATGTTCAATTGATGAGTAACTGATTGTGATTTTTATAACATACTCTATACTTTCCATAAATACATTAGCTTCCAAGTTCCTGATTCCTCTAAAATAGTGTCTATGATTCCAAGCCATTATGATTCCTGTAATTATTTCTCCGATATCATTGTATATTTAATTGTAAGGTCAGTAATATTTTTCTCGTACTTCACAAGAAATGAAAAATGTCAATTAATTTGTTTGGGAATGTTTTAAATTATTATTGCCTTCTAGTTGTGTCGGATTATTAACCATGTAGCATTTATTATATTGATGTTCAAGTAACCTTGAGGAGGAAGCAATTCCTGATTAGATTATGTAATGTTATAATGATTATATTATTTTTATATATGATTTCTCTGTTTAATACTGGACTGTTATTGGTTAAATAAATTTGTACCAGAGTTATGCATTTCACTTAAATAGCACGTTATTTTGGTGGACAAGCATACACGTATGCCAGCCTGCTGGTGATGATTTCTCCATTTATCATCATAACATGAGATAAAAAAGTAATTAATTGATTTTAATGTAGTATTTGTGCACTGTAAAATTAGAGTTGAAATATAATAATGAATAATACAAATTTGATAAAGTGGCTGTACTGATAGAAGCTACTCAAAGCTGCTGAAAAGTGATCTATCTAAAATCTAATTAGAAATGTTAAATAGTTTATATTATTTACTGGAGAGAGTAACCACGAACGAGTCCAAATTAGAACTGATAAACAAAATTAAAGAGATCATCCACTTCTAATGTTTGGTACCTTGTTCCACAGAATAGTGTTTGCTACCCTAAATACGCAGTTACTGTGATCTGGGCCGAGATGAGGTCCATGTAATAGTATGTAACTGGAAAGCTGGACATTTGGTGATCACTTTAATGGACAAGAATTCACGCAGATAATCAGTTGTCCTGCCACTGATTAATTTATAAGTTGCTAGTAAAATGTTGTAAAACGAATATGCTGTTTCACCAGCAGCCAACGTAGTTTCTAAAGAATTGGGAAGATATGATAGTATATTCTTTTTAGTATTGTAGGTATGTGAGCTATGTCATTCTAATGATATATCTGATATGTCACATAATAGGGAGTTACAGTAGTTAGTCTGTACTAGTGATAACAAATACATAGATCACGACAACAAATACTTATTACCTATATATATATATATATATAGTGAGTGATCAGCATATAAGTTATATTTAATGTCATATTAGTGAGCCCAAGGGGACGTGTGTATCGCACCTGAACCCAGTGGTACACCTGATAATAAACATAGAACATGAAATAGTATTGAAGTCATTTAAAAAAACTAAAAACAATACCAGTCGAGAGAAAATATAATTATTGTTAACCGTATTAAATACAAAAGATTGGTTCAGAAATATGATTTGTCACCCAAATCAAAGCTGGTCAGTGATGTAGCAACGTTTATATGCAGGCCTTCTTAATTTATTAAGATCATAAATCAATAAATATTGTTTGGATGGACACCAACTTCCCTTTGTGTATTATTTGACAAATGTGAAATGGGCATATTATTGTTAACAGTTGTTAAGGACATGTGAGGCTAGAGAGGGATTGCCATGGGAGCTGTTGTATGCAGATGATTTGGTTTTGGTCACCGAGAGGGTGGGGAAGGAGAAGGTATTGAGATGGAAAGGGTGCATGGAGGCCAGGGGCTTAAAGATTATCATCAACCAAAGAAGGTCGAAGGAAGAACTGTGATGATGTTGAGAGGACAGGGAAGTGGCTGTGTGCTGTTGGTGGGAAGAGTGTTCTAGTAACTCAGTGCAGTGTAGAGGGTGTGGTGAATGGGTCTATAAGTGCTGCTTGGTTGTGAAAAGTTTACTTAGTACAATTGGAAATGTATTTGTGTGCAAGGTATGTGAGGGAGCAGATGATATCAACTTACAGGAAAGCATGGATCTGGGAAATGGTGTGTGTATAGACAGAGTTGGAAGGTTCTGTAATATGGGGGATATGCTGAATGGAGGTGTGAATTCAATATTAGTTGGGAGAGTGCATTGTGCATGGGGAAAGTTTGGAGAACTGTCGGGGTGAGGGAGGTGTCACTGAAGTTAAAAGGGAAAGGTGTATCTGAAATGTGTGAGGAGTGCAATGGTATATGGGAGTGAGACTTTGGTCATGAATGCAAAGCAGAATGGATGATGTGAGCAGACAGAGATGAAAATGTCCAATGTGTCTCTGAGGGATAAATTACCAAGTGTATAGCTGAGAGAGAGAGAGAGAATGGTGACTGAAATTATTAAGGGGAACAGGTTGAGGTGGCTGAAGCATGTATTTTATTGAAAGATTATGGTGACTGGGTGAAGAGAAGCATGCTGTATGAAGTAGAATACGACTCTTATGAGGTGCGAAAAGTAGAGGAAGACCAAAGACGACACATCGTGGAGAAGGATATGGGAGTATAGGATTAATAAGGTAGATGTACAAGATCAGGTAAAATGTACGAAAGTGGCCAACCCTCTTAATTAGGCCATAAAACGAATTGTTATGTTAATATTTTGTTGACAACACTAAAAACAGTTCTTTGATTAATATTATTTGTTCTTATTTTAATGTTATATTTTTTTACTACTGAGGCAAAGTTATTTCTGACATAAAGTCTGTAACCGTAAACATTTCTTGATGAACAAACAAACCAATGATGATCCACAAGTATTCACAATACATTCTATGATGCTTCAAAGCTTTATGTCCTCGTTGTTTTGTGGTAAAGATTTTGTGCATTTACTTCATTCTTAGCAAGATACTCATTCCGCTAGAAAGTCTTTCAATTTACCATTATTGAGATCCATCAACTCATTTAGACCAACCAGTGAATCCAATATGGAAGGAGAGACGTTAAAATCAATAAGAAAAGCATTTCGGTCAATTAACCTATATTTTGTGTATGAGACAACTTAAGTTTAGTTCCCATACGGAAACATTAATGTTAATAATGATATGATCATACAACATGACAACCTTAATGATTTCCCTTTAATTTTATGGCAGATGTATGTATTCTTCTTTATGCTACATGGAAATGGCTGATCTGCAAATAACTGCCAGTTTGTTGGTATTGGAATCCCTCATGTAATCCAAATGAATGCTGAAACCATCCAGGGTCAATAGGAAACAAACCAATAATCAAACAACTTTTGGGTAGGAAGAAAAAAATGCAAGTTTTCTTAAATGAACGAGCCTTTTGCTTGGACTTAATACTATCTGTTCTGTTATGACTACTAATACCTTCCAGAAGTTTATTCCCAAACTGTGATGTACCAAGTTTGAATGATCATATGATGCGTCGCCATTTTCCCAGCGTATCTGCCCACCCGATCTAAGTGTTGTCATGATGCTCTATGCGTTCACTAGTTCACTCTCGGACCACGTTGGTTAAAGTTCATTTAAGTATTTAAATATCAGGAGGCTAATCATATGTGCTCTCTCCTTCACTAATCATTTTGTGTTTTTCTGTTTGCTTTGCAAGCCATCTGACAGCCGATACAAAATTCCATTTAAATTGTCCGGTTTAGTATGTACAGTAATACATTCCAGTAAGGCTTTATCACACGAGATTAATTATATTTTAAATATATTTATTTGAAAAAGAAAACAGTCACACACCGTAAGAATAATCCCTTCTGAAACATGTGATTACCGAATTCAGGAAAATACCATTTTGTCACAGAAGAACATTTCACATCATACACTGGTTAACAAATTATTTATTCGAAAAATATTTACAACGTTGGGGGTACTTCTCTTCTGATCTGGTTACTTAACAGAACCTGAAAATTAAGAGATTAAATGTTTATAAAGTTATCGCCTAAATATTGAAATAACTTCAATAATTGATGTGGATATAAAATTAGTCTTATTAGAGTAAATGTTTATAAAGTTATCGCCTAAATATTGAAATAACTTCCATAATTGACGTGGATATAAAATTAGAGAATAAATGTTTATAAAGTTATCGCCTAAATACTGAAATAACTTCCATAATTGACGTGGATATAAAATTAGAGAATAAATGTTTATAAAGTTATCGCCTAAATTTTGAAATAACTTCCATAATTGATGTGGATATAACAATACAAATATTTGAAAGTGTTCGCACATATTGACTTACCCACAGTACTGTCTGCAGAAGTTTTCAGTGAAATTATAGTATTTATTTGTGCTGTTGCAGCCACCTTTCGACGACCAATAGGAACATGAGAATGTTGGTGATCTATCATAACAGGCTAATAAAGAAACAACAAATTGACTTAGTTTTAGAATCGATGAAACTCAACCCCCAAAACAGATTCTTAATATAATTAGGTCAAATGATATAGGTCAAGAAACTTTATCAGGAACCATTTACT
This sequence comes from Paralvinella palmiformis, assembly GCA_025642065.1. Lineage (NCBI taxonomy): Eukaryota > Metazoa > Annelida > Polychaeta > Terebellida > Alvinellidae > Paralvinella > Paralvinella palmiformis. The sequence continues at coordinate 18,960 of JAODUP010000310.1, read as the reverse complement.
TAATTAAATAGCAAATTATTATCTGAATATCAATTTTTACACAAAATAAAAATATAAAATGTTCATAGCATGGTATCCTGCAGTATAACTTTGATGAGACGATATATATATATATATGTGTGTGTGTGTGTGTTACAATTAATCTGTATTATCAGGTAATATGTATATTACCTGATTATACAGATTAACTGTAACACACCAACACCCACACCTATATAATTTTTACTATTCAAAGCCACACAAATTCTTATTAACGTAATGAGTCAGTTACGCAGGGAGACATTTATTAGACATTACGTGGTTCTGTTGCCTCAGTCCAGTTCGTATATCCTCGTTGATCACATTCTAATTGTGGACAACAATCTGGAAACGTCAATGTGCTGTTGTCTATCTCATGACAGTTAATATTGTCTGGATACTCACTGTCTTCAACTTGTCGGCATCTGAACATTAGTTTTGAGCAATTAGTGTGTGTGTGTGTGTGTGTGTGTGTTGGCTGATGTGTCACACACATACATAAACACACACACACACCTAAACAGACCCGTTTTCATATGTAATATCTTTATAACTTTAGGCACAATAATAATAATAATAATAATGTATATTTAATAAAGCGCCCTTACTAGCAGGAGCCATTCAAAGGCGCTGTATAAATAATATGTAATATAATAATACCCCAAATAATATGTCTGTAAAAACCCTGTAAGTGATTTAAAAGATAATAGATATTTATCTGTGAAAGCGACCTTGAACAGGTGGGTTTTTAGAACAGATTTTAAAAAAATTCAAGAGACGACGCATTTCTAATATATGCCGGCAACCAATTACACAAAGTGGGGACCGCAACACTAAACACACCATCACCATATGACTTGAGCCGAGACACTGGCATCTACAATAGTATCTGACTGGATGACCTGAATTTTCGGGATGACTTTCTAATGGACACCAATTCACACAGGTATTCTGGCGGCATATCATAGATATAACACTACGCATTGTGTTTGTGTGTGTGAGATAATGCTACACATATATGCACTTACTAATGACATTTAAAAATAACAAGTTAAAAGTGACACAACACACAAACACATTGGTGAGGGATTACATATTTTAGTAGGGAAGGTTACAAATTTGTATTTAGACTACTGCTGAATCATCAGGATATTGTATACAGTGGGTGCGCGCTCGCTCGCTCGCGTGTACGCACACACCCACACATTTAATAAGGAAGGCTAATACTAAGTCAATGATGAATTACTGACATGTTGTAATCACTTCATGACTACAGGTATACACACCAGAAAGGTAAATACTGACATACATGAATATATTTAATGGTATGAAATAAAACTAAGTAGAAGTAAAAAGTAATTAATTGTTATTAATGAAAATTTAGGAGTAATTAAATTTTCTTCAAAGGTCAGTTATATATGATTATATATATATATATATATATATATATATATATATATATATATAGTTGTATATTTTGACATGATGTATAAGGCCTATTAGAAAATAAATATACACGCCTGGAGGTAACTGGTTAGTATGTTTTAATAATGCATCCCTATATGCACCGAGGATGTGGTACAGCTGGGGGGGTCAATAAAATAAAATTTTCAGCGAAATTATACATCGTGAAAAGTCATGATCCATGATTCTTGTGCCAGTTCTTGTTCATATACTATTAAATGTTCTAGTCTAAAGCACACACAAACACGCACACACTCCCAATCTGATAATGATTTTTTTTTAAATTACAATAAAATGCTATACCTGTATTTGACATAATATTTGTGATTGGTAATTGGGTTTCCGTGGAAGCAGACAGTGTAATCACAGTTCTGAGACCATTTATCCAGGTGATTTCGTACAATTCCATTTGGATCCACGCACGATGATCCTAAATATAACAACGTAGTAGACATAATGACATCGCCGTGGCTAGGTAGGCAGACCAAAAACAAATATACACCCCCAAATTTGACTCTGAATATACAGTTCATTCCTCATACGGCCAGAAATATATATGATCTTTACTGATCTACCAAAACTATAAACGGACGACCAGCTTCACCAAAAACAACACCAGCAAATGCAAGCTTTTGAAGAAGGTTTTTGGAACTTACCGTCTGCCATCTTTTCCAGGAAGCCAACGAAGGATCGCCTTGGCACAATAAATCCAATCACCTGACACATCAGTATCAACCACAGTATGCCGCATCGCAGCAAACCTAACCCGTTCCAGGTGACATCCGAACTCATCTTCCCCACTGAACTCCTCTGTCAGCTATAGCTTCGCCTGAGGCCAAAAAAGGAACTTAATGCCATATATCACCATTAAAATGAGAAAACGAGTTTGTTTACACGTCTCTCTGGTGTTATATTAACACGTAGGTCCTATATGTGTTGGTGCTTGTTTTATTGATCACATGTGGCAAGACTTTATAATGCGTTCTCTGCGAAGGCGTCGTTGACGTTCGCTCCGTTGGACCGTGACCTGACAACAGGTCGAATATTAAGAGTATATATAGCCACTTCGACAGATTAATATTGTGGAAAATTAGCGTCAGCTAGCGTCTGAATTACGGGATTAATAATAATAATATCCTTAGGTTAAATCGTAACAGATAATTGCTGTACGTAACGTGCATCATATCAGTGAGGACGAGAAAATGGGTTACTTTTAACAATTTTTTAATTTTATCATGAACAACATCTATGGGTCGATGTCTTGAAACGACACCCACTATAAACCAATCGAGAACAATTTTTACTTTTCGCGGTGTATGTTCTTTATTAGTTTCTTTATTATCACACTAATAACCAAACTACCCCGAGTGCGCTGTATACAAGGATGGGGAACCGAGAGCGAAGTCCATTTTGAATCCAGACGACGTAAGCAATTATTGAACAGCCTGTATAGTGAGCGGTAATTAATAACTGAAAACTCGCTGTATGTAGGAACGGCCGAAATTAACGTGGCGATATAAAAGTACTTCTGGTCAATTGAAAGTAATAACATTAAAATAAAACAACCACGTTCGCTGGGATATTTCATTCTGCAATTATAACAGATGCCGATAGATCATATTATGAATAGACGACAGCTATATGCGGTTCGATCGCCTTTGAACGACTACCAAACAAATTGTTGTCGTTCTACTAGAATATTCTAGTGAGAACAAGTCGTCACAAGTTGGTCACAGCCTATAGTTATGAGAAAACATACACTAATCGATAATTTATCGCATTATCATAACAGAGCCATAATTATTTCGTGTTCCCGAGGAAAGCATTTTGTCGGAAGACAAATCTTCGGAGAAAATCGCCAAAAAGCATTTTCGTTTAGAAACGTACGTTTTGATTAGAACTTGGCACACTACAATTATGTATAAATTATATGGGCACGCGCGTCGCACACACACACACACACACATCAACTGGCACATCAACTGGCACTATGATATTCTGGATACTAAAATTATTTCCCATAACGCTCGGGCCGCCCTGCCAGCGCCGAAAATCCCTATATTACGATAATTCTTTCAAGTTAGTTTATAATGGGGTTATACCTTCATCGTTAGAGCATATGTTTCCGTCGAGTTGCGCCGCCAACGATATTAGGGAACTGTGGCCGATGGGAAATTGGTGATATTGGGGGTGAGGGGTAGGGTGAGTTGTGATGGTAACACAAGGGAGTGGTGTCATTTGTAAAAACATATAGTAATATTTACTTTAGAGGTAATCTTCTTTCTTTCATTAACAGCTCAATTATACTGCAGCATATATTTAAAAGGTATCAGAACCGTTTGTTGTTGTTGTTGAAGCTTTACCAGATTTATATTAAATGAACGACTGCACTGATTGGTGTAACCAGAGAATTTGTATATATATATATATATATATATATATATATATATATATAATATATAATATTAATAATATTACGTTCTCTGGTGTAACTGACGGTGATCCTATTTCTCCAATATATTTTATTTTTTTGTTATGCGGAGCTTATTCATCAATAGCGGTCTTTTATACACTGAATAAATAGCACCCGTTCATATAAATATAAGAATTTTGACATCAGTTAAATGATTTAGAATTGTTATTCATATGATTTAGAATTTTTTTATTTTTTCCTCACAAAAACTTCAAGAGTAAACAAAAGTATGCGATGCAAAGTCCACAACAGTCAAGTATACTAAGATGAATAATGTGTGTGCATGCATGTTTGTGCGCGCGCGCGCACGTTCCTGTCTATAGACGGACGGGTATCTGTAGTTCTGTGAACTGGTGAACGTTAGCAGTGACGTTATGACAAGGAAAATGTGTTAATATAACTCGGCCATATTTCTGTAAATGGGTCAGGTCAACTGAATATGGATTAAACCGAGAATTTGTTTATTTTCCCAGCAACGAATAAATTTCTTTAGCAGCTATTATTGAAAATAACATTTCTTTATTAAAATATTAAAAATACGGCTTTTGTGGGCGCTTGTATGTGCGCGCGCGTATATGTGTGTGTTCACGCGTGTGTGTAAGGGAGTGGTGAATATTAACGCATTCCCAACATAAACTAAACACGTGAAGAAACTCGTTCTGCCATGGAGGTTCATGAATATTCACGATCCGGAGAACAACAAACACGCGTATTGTGTTGATTTCTCACCAAGGCTCTTATCCAAACAGACCTAACTAGCGCTAATGGCATCGTCCTGTTTGCAAAACCGTTCCGCGTGGTCATCATTTATGCATTAATTTATTACACACAATCAATACCAGCTCGTTTTAAGCCTATAACTCAGCCCTATAGACGTCATATACGTCTGTAGCAAAAGAGGAAAGCATGACAACAAAACAACAGCAAAAAGTACAACAAACAAACAACAAACCAAAAAAGACTATGAAATTGTGTGTCTGTGTGTGTGTGTTGGGGGTGGGTGGGTGGTGGTGTCATCCACGCGTTCCTTTTTAGACCCACAGTTGAATGCCTTGTGAGAGTTGGACACGGACAATTGTGACTTGTACGGTCATAACTGACCGGAAACAGCTCGCTCATCCTGTCGGGATCACGGCACTCGGGTTGCTAAGAAAGTAGAAGACAAGGTGCCCAGTACTCGAACTTACCTAAGATGTATAGCCCCCAATTCTTGTGAAGTCGGCTTTCTATTAAACATCAAGTAGATAATTTGGCCAAGTTGTTGCAAGGAGAATGTCACACAAAGTCTGCCGGAGCTACTTGGGGTCAAGTGGAGCTTAGCCAGTTAATATCAGCTGTTCTACAAGTGACGATTGTTGAGTGACAGACACATACACTTAACCATTTGCCAGACTAGTGTTGCTGTTATATTGTTCTTTGTGTTGAGTGATCACCAGGGGGCGACTTACTCTTTAGTTGCATCTAGCTTTAGTTAATGACACCTCTATGTTTAGTACTTATAAAGGGATAGATGCCATAATTGTATATGTCTTCTCTTGAAGTGTACTGTCGACTTGATTAAAGTTTTATGTTTTATTCTTCTAGACATTTCCCAACTGAATAACCTCTAAGACGTATGTCTGAGTTGTAGCCAGCTCCGAGGCTATGTAATCACTCACTCACTCACTCACTCACTCACTCACTCACTCACTCACTCACTCACTCACTCACTCACTCACTCACTCACTCACTCACTCACTCACTCACTCACTCACTCACTCACTCACTCACTCACTCACTCACTCACTCACTCACTCACTCACTCACTCACTCACTCACTCACTCACTCACTCACTCACTCACCACTCACTCACTCATCCTCCCACTCACTCACTCACTCACTCACTCACTCACTCACTCACTCACTCACTCACCCACCACCCATCACCACCTCACCCACCCACTCACTCACTCACTCACTCACTCACTCACTCACTCACTCACTCACTATTTTCAGGGTTTCGCATATTATTCATTGAGTATCGATTAATGGAGGTGAAGTAACTGACACTGATACTAGGATTACCAGTTCAAATCCCCTTGCCAGTGTTCAGACATTGAGTAAAAACCTCAATCCAAAGTCCAGGCCAATAATGCTAACCTACTTGCCATTGTATGCAATTTATCACTAAAAAATCAAAAGTATGGTAACATGCTGTAACTGAATTTTGTTGAAGATCCCATTGAGATAATAATAATATACAAAATTTATATAGAGCCCTATATAACCTGTAAGAAGGTTACTCTAAGCGGTGTCTATGTCTTTTTCCATTGCTATTGTTGTGGGTAGTTTAGTCTTTGCTAATATATATATATATATATATATATATATATATATATATATATATATATATTTAGTTCACTATTATATTTATTCAACATTATATACTATTATAAAATTTGATAGGACTATTAGAAAATGAATGAAAGACACACACACACACACACACACACACACACACACACACACACACACACACACACACACACACACACACATTTAATATTAGTTCTGGATTAGATAGAAATAGATACATTCGTATAACTAAATATAACATGTATTACACTTAAACATAAGATATACATTAATTACAATACATAACATACATTATTGTAAATGAATTTCATTATATATATATATATATATATATATATATAACACTTTTCTTAGCGCCAATCACTCAATATCCTCTTTTAATATGTAAAAAGCACCATATAGTGATAAGCATGTGGTTATCTCCAGTTGACAGGTCTAACCTAATATGAAATAGCTACATATAATCCAGCAAACCTTTAAATAAATAGCTGTGAGTAAGCTATATATATATATATATATATATATATATATATATATATATATATATATAATGTGTGTGTGTGTGTGTGTGTGTGTGTGTGTGTGTGTGTGTGTGTGTGTGTGTGTGTGTTTATGAACATTCTTAAACATGGCTGATAACTAAACTGAGATTTAGTCAGGTTCATTCAGTTTAAAATGGGCAATAATTACTTTTTATCCCTCCAAAGTTATTGGAATGAATTGTTGGAAATTAAAATTACAGTTGTCTCATATATTGTTTACTTGGGTCTGTAAACAATTACTTTCATTCAAATAATTTAATATAAAATGACTATAGGATGATTTAACTTAACTGTAAACAAATAATCTAACAGTTTGAATGCTGTAATATAATTTATTAGGAATTTTATTGGTACACCCTGTAAGGAATTAATAATTTATAAATAATTAATAACTGATAATTAGCTAATCTCTCAAGCTCTGAATTTTATTTTAAATATAGAATGAAGCGGAGTTAGAGACGAAATGTGAAAACCTGATGCTCGGAATTAATACTTCAGAACTGTTTTATAATTTATCCACCATACTCTTCATTGCTGAAACCTTAATGAGTGTTTGTAGTTTGAAATTAAGAACATCTACCATGTGGCTGGAAGCTAATGAGGTGTAGCCAGGTCGATAAATGTGTGAGCAATATGCTGCCATCAATATTAAGACAACCAACAAATACCACTCATACACATATAAGATAAGCTGAGAAGTACACGCCTTCATAGGCGTACAAGCACATACCTGTACTGCATTCCAGGTAAGGAAGGGTATGTGTCAGCCACGGTATGTCCTTTTTATTAGTTTTGGATCACTAATTTTAATCCACCGTGTCATTAGTTGTTTTAAACGTCCTGTAGTGCAAACTCCACAATGCTACGGCTTCGGGGATGAACTAAAAAGGTATAAATAAATCAAATCAAATCAAATACCATCACCAATTGGTTCAGTTCCATTCAGCAGTCATTATGTGTATTAATCATCGGCGATTAAATATTGTTTTCATTCAATAAGTTCTCTACAACAAGATCTATAGCAAAAAACCGATTCAATTACCCCTGGTGCCACCATGCGGCTGAATTTCACACTACGGTCTCGGGCTAGACGAGTAAGAATCACTGTGTTGCATGACGATTTACGCCTGTAGTGGCCAATAAATGTCTTACTGAAAAGCTGTATATAGGCTATTTACCAGCTATATCTGGATTTTATTTATAGTCCATTAAGGGTATGTGATCTCCAGATGATAATTTTCCATTTAATAGGATTGGCATAGACTTCATCCAATAGATATATGCCACTAAACTAAATAACGTTCAGCGCGATTTGCATGGCTGTCATGGTCCGGCCTGTCTAGCTCAAAAATAGTTTTTGTAGAACTTGTGCCATCTGACATGACGATGTGAATGAATAACATCAATGATCACATAGATTATAAATCAATGTGTGATTCCTATTACTGTAACTCTGGTATTTATGCATGATGTACTGAAAGTGAACCGTTTTATTTTCTGAATCAGCCATTCATGCAATGTTTACTACATGTAAAATGTTACGAGTGTTAATATTCTAATGTAATAACTGTTTTTTATTTAATAATATACAGATTAGATATGATTGATTCCCAGGTACAAATAAAAATAATATTTACAAAACTTGCAAATTTCCCTTTACATCTGCATTAAATATTTAAAAACTCTTCATTAAATCAAGTTTAATTTTAAAATCATTTATTTAAATCCATTGAAACCTATGCTAAAAAATCCCCTACGAGTCATCATGAATAACGAAGGCTTGGCTGTGTCATTCATCTGGAAAGATCTGTCTACTCAATCACTGGGTTATATTCTGATAAGTATTGTGTTAAATCCTTTGGAAAGACACAATTGTTCAGCTGAAATACTAGTCTCAGTCTTCGTGTAATATGAAATAATTTGCTGAAAGATTTCCAGTATTTACCGTTATTGAAAAGTTGCCATCCCATATTAACAGTGAGCGCCATAGCTGTTTCTAACCCGAGGCCGCAGTTGGTAACCATGCAACGCATTTCGCCTAGATCAGTCTATTATAAATACTTTATTTTGTATTAATTGACCAAATAGCATTAAAATAAAGACAACACTCTACGATGGTGAAAGGATGATGTTCTTCTTCTTCAAAAGTGCCACGGTATAACGGCATTCTTCTTTATTGTTTTAAGAAATAAAGACGGTTGAATCAAAAAGCGGATCTCAACTGATATACGACTATTTTATCATTTTATCAGCCTTTTTTTTTGGGGGGGGGGACAGAAAGTAAACATAATGAACATTAACACAGGTTAATCCTCGTAGTCAGAAGGTATGTTGGTAGTGGTGATTATACTTTGTTAATTAATAATTAATAAAATGCAACATCAATTATACCAAGTGTTTACATGAGCATTTTATTCCTTCTATGCAAGCATATAGTTCTAGTTGCCCGTTCAGATCCATTAAACCTTTTATTTGCCCTAACCGTATCTCATACTGCGCCCTCTGCCGGACGTAATAATAATTTTACCAATGGTAGCATATATTTTCGCCAAATATCGGTTGATGCGTCGATCATCATCCACAAAACCATTTACCATCTCATCAGGAGACAACCATATCGCCTGCAGTAAATCATGCATGAAATGAGCAATCCCGCCCTACCCCCCCCCATAAGAGGCCGTGCCATAGAGCGACGGCCTCGGGATATCAATTCCCCTTAACATGACAAGACAAGGTTGATGATTACGAGCACCGATTGGCATTGGGGTGTACTCGTACGATCCGATGACTGAAGTTTTACGGCCACTTCCGTGCTCACGGTAGGCTAAATGGGCCGGGCGACCTCCAAAGCAAAGTCAAAGATGAAACACCCTTCAGAAATGTCCACGCGGTGATTCGGACTCGGGTGGTAGTGATCGTGGATACAACGGGCTGCCAGTTAGTCCACGGTGGGGCCCCCTTGTACGATCCGACATCGAAATAAAATCTAACAATATACACCGAGACAGATTTATCTTAAGATTATTTAAGAATGATCTAATGAAGCTCTACAATTCCCTCATACGGACTGATTATTCTATTTACCAATCTACATATGTCCGACGTCTCGCGTATTGCCGGTACCATCGTTAATTATCGTAATATCGTTAAATTCGTCGTGAATGTTGTATCACACACCCTCCCCCCTCCAACCACATTCGCACACCCCGACAGACGGGTTTATTGAAAATTTCAAACACTTATCGGGATATCTGGCCCCGGCTCGTAGTATATCTCATCCCCAGCGGGATGGGAGCCGAAATGGTCTGACGTCATATAGGCTTAAAATAAATACTTCTCTCTATATTTAGTTGGTTATTGTAATTTGTCAATGATTGGAATGACTGAGTGATTGAATGAGTCAGTTTCCTCTCTTCCTTCGTTCGTTTTTATTGACTACAGCAAATGTAGTCATAATAGCTGGTGATGTATGGTATTGTGGTCTATTACTTCTGACTTCAGCACTCGACATTTCTGTTAAGATTATTACTTCACCCTTAGTCCATATCAATCTGGCCTCTCTACCCATTGACCAGTCCAGCTTCGGTGTCCCCAACGGTGTCCCAAATCTCCCCTTGGCCTAGTTCTCTGGGTCACTGAGGCATAAAAGCCATCCGGATATCTTCAAGGAATGAGCTACAAGGGGGAAATCAGTCGCTGGTTAGGATTTATTGGCACAAAAACTCGCTTAGTGCCGTTTATTATTACACAGCGGCCGGCTCTACGAAACAAGAACCCGCGGAGGGATGAATGACAACAGAAGTAATAGCTAGACTATAGAATGTTTTGGATTCTGTTAGAGGTCAATTTGTAATTATAAGTGGAAACCGAAAAATATTATACCATATCTCCGAGTCATGCATGCAGAGTCTTTTAGGCCAAAAGCTTTGAGAGTATATCACGACGCCTTGCGCATTTGGTGGCGGGTTAACTTCGACGAATCACACGTTTTCCTCACGTGTTCACTCATCCGTAGCCCCTTTTTTTCAATGAACATCTGACGCGCACTAGCTCTCAATTATGAATGATTTAGTCTGACGTTCACATACAGACATCGGGTGGAAACGTGTCGCTATTATAGACAAGGCGTAAGTATGTCGACATATGTCGCATTAGTCTGTTTTATAACACCATTGTTAGAGAGATATACAAATTGTGGCCAATTAATACGCTGAATAAGAGCTGTCTGATTCGGTACGCTTCCGGTAACCTACACTCGCCACGTCACTCGAAGGCAATAACAACCTCGATATCCAGAATGCTATTGGCCACACTGGATGGCTGACTGGTTTAGCATTTGCGCAGTCATTTATTTTCGAGGGTATACGTCTTAAATCCATGCCTGAAGAGTTTGCGTGTTTCGTGTAACCCTGAGGCCGGTCAGACCCACGACGCTTATCAAACGGTAACTTTTGGGGGGAAACTTCCCACAACACACAGGTTACCTGGTTGGATTTCGACCTTGACCCGGAAAGTTTCCAGTACACTCCTGTAACCAGTGCGCAATAGTGGTGTCCATGATATATATATATATATATATATATATATATATTTCTCACGATAAATAG
>JAODUP010000310.1:0-2500 GCA_025642065.1 Paralvinella palmiformis | reverse complement strand
TATTTCGGTTTATTATTATATATCCGATTCTAAGCAATTTTTTACGAAACAGCAGACTGTACCCGTGATAAAAGGCAACTGCAAAGTACTTGATTTCTGATACATTAATATTGTGTTGTTCTCAATAAAAAGGACCACACTGGAAATAAGTGTTCTACCCCTGTTTCATAATTATAAATCATGAAACGAAAGATATCTAGGGCTATATCTTCCTATCATACCGAAACTTTAAAAACCGGAAGTAAATGAATATCCCGAAATTACGATTTGCTATAAATGATAAAAGTAATGAAGGGGTAAAGTCTATATAATTATGGTTGCATTAATTATTAGCTGTATATTAAATGTTAATTAAATAAAACGGGTAATTATATATTATTTAATTAACAATTTCGTCATTTCCGTGTTTAATTTGATAAGAAGTTTGTAGGTAATTCATATACAACTATGTGGAACCAGATATCCTAGAAAGAAGAAAAAAAATGCATTCACCATCAATCCCATCAGAGCAACATTCAGCAATAAAGTTACCCGCTCATAAGTCTAGTCAGAGAATGAGTAGCAAGATAAAAGCCGGTCACAGTTCTCAGAGAGTCTTAAAATTAACATCTCCTGCTAATATTAGCCCATTTAAATAATAACATATGCCAAAAAGTAACTCACGTACTTACTTTATTCCAATCAGACTTTAGAATTAAGTTGAAATCTTAGAAGTAAATAGAACGCCTGGACGAAAGCCGATGGTGGCGCCATGGCGAACACGAGGATAACATCTCTTTAGTATTATGATAATCACTTATGATTGGAACGATTACATTTTACGATAAAAAGTTAAATGGAAATAAAATGAAATATAAATATATCATTATACAAGGTTCAAAATAAAATCAAAGTATCACCACATTTTCAACATACTAGAACTTCAGCTGGCGCTATAGCCGTGATCGTATAGTGGTTAGTACTTCTCGTTGTGGCCGAGACAACCCAGGTTCGAATCCTGGTCACGGCAGAGGCTGTGGGTCTCTACTGCGGCAATGTCAGCTAACTTTTTTTCTTGTTCTTCAAAATAATCAGGCATCAAATACTTTTTTCAATATCTTCACACGACACTAATACCCTTAGGAAGGTATTATTTTAATTATTAGCATTACCGCAATCGAGAACGTTATGACAAATGTCAAAAACTTGACCCTTCGTTTGTAAACGTAGAATGGTTAATGATAACTCGAAATCTACTCACATAACACTTCTATATAGCCCAAAAGAAAGAAGTGTATTAATAACCCTTGAATATGGGAATAGTTTACTCACCGAAAACAGTCAAAGCATTTGTTAAAATGATCAATTTTAGTTTGGTGTATGCGTTCGTGGTCAAATGTTTGTTATTGAAGTACTTGTTGGTGTTGGTGGTACTGCTAAATGCGTGGTGTATATACGTGCGTACAAAGTACACATTTCAGTTTAACCATGCATTGTGATAGGGACGTATCAAAGCATATTTCACAAGTATGCATTATAATAAGAGTAACTGAAAACTGTGTTGGAGACTTTACTATTAGGTTTCATTTGCTAGCAACATATATGTAACTTATTGAACAATTAGCACTGTGTAGCTAAGGAGGTTTTTAATGTTGGCGATCGAAAAAGTGCCTGCTATTTTAGGCTAACTTTTAATTGAATTGTCATTTGCATTTGATCTAATTATAGCAAGTGAACTATCCTGATAACAGTTCGTAGTTGTTTGTTACTTTCACTAACTCAGTGTTTCAAAGCTGAACTATGACTAAGATACCATATCTCACCCGCCTCGATCTAAATATCTTGTAAGCTGTTTTGATAAAGTAGTTCGTTAAGCTTTAGTTACTACACCGAAAACAGGAAGTGAGAAGTTGATTAAATGTTTAAGACAGAAGTTGATGGCATACAGGCTAAATAAGTTACGGCTGACACAATGGCCGTGATCGTATAGTGGTTAGTACTTCTCGTTGTGGCCGAGACAACCCAGGTTCGAATCCTGGTCACGGCAGAGGCTGTGGGTCTCTACTGCGGCAATGTCAGCTAACTTTTTTTCTTGTTCTTCAAAATAATCAGGCATCAAATACTTTTTTCAATATCTTCACACGACACTAATACCCTTAGGAAGGTATTATTTTAATTATTAGCATTACCGCAATCGAGAACGTTATGACAAATGTCAAAAACTTGACCCTTCGTTTGTAAACGTAGAATGGTTAATGATAACTCGAAATCTACTCACATAACACTTCTATATAGCACAAAAGAAAGAAGTGTATTAATAGCCCTTGAATATGGGAATAGTTTACTCACCGAAAACAGTCAAAGCATTTGTTAAAATGATCAATTTTAGTTTGGTGTATGCGTTCGTGGTCAAATGTTTGTTATTGAAGTACTTGTTGGTGTTGGTGGTACTGCTAAATGCGTGGTGTATATACGTGCGTACAAAGTACACATTTCAGTTTAACCATGCATTGTGATAGGG
>JAODUP010003086.1:0-11314 GCA_025642065.1 Paralvinella palmiformis | reverse complement strand
TTCTATTGTTTATTCATTACAATTTATTTTCTGTTGTTTATCGGATAACACACGCAATGTTTTATCCTTTCGGCTCTGTTCTTTCTCAAGAATACAAACACGAGCGTCTTCAGTAAGGCATATCCATGAATTTGGATATTGCTAAATATGCCAAAACATTATCCTAACAGAGTTGTCTCCCATTTGCAATGTGTAAATGTTTTTTTGCTGATTTATCATCTAATTGATTGGTTGATTAATTGCTTGTTAACTTTGGTAGAAACCTTCATGTGTCTGAGTAGTATTATTGATAAAAATGGTTGTACAGATGCGGATGTTAAGGCAAGAATTGGCACGGCTAAAGGAACATTTATACAGCTCAAGAACATCTGGAGCTCCAAAGTGTTGTCATTACACACAAAGATACGCCTGTTTAACTCCAATGTAAAGTATGTACTACTATATGGAGCAGAGACGTGGAGGACAACTAACACCACCTCCAAGAAATTACAGACCATTATTAATACCTATCTGAGAAGAATACTCCAAATTCGGCCAAACTCCATCAGTAACAGCGACTTGTGGGAGAAAACAAACCAACAGAATGCTGGAGATGAGTTCAGAAGGAGACTTCATTAGGCTATTTTTGAATAAACATTTATTTAAATAGAAAACAATTGTTTCTTCTATAATCCTATATAAATATTTTAAAATATGCTAAATATTTGTAAATATGTAAAAAAGAGAACTTCAGTGGATATTGGAAAGACACGCAGACATTTTTATTAATGAAGTGTATTTCTACCTGAGCATATTATACAGTCCTGATACTCTTTCACAAGTCATACGGGCATAGGAATATTTGCGCCCAAACCTTTAGAATACCTTTTCAATAACTACCGGTTACAAATCTCTAAGAAGCTACACTGGATCCATCATGAACATGCAGAACTTCTATCAATAATTGAACATGTGACCCGTTGCTGGAACGGAATTAAATAGGTATATTTAATTCATTTTGGTTAAAGAAGTTATTAACATCACGCCCCATCTCTGTGTGTGAATTAGTAATCCTTGAGCAAACTATCCGATTTCTGTGTAGTTCTTAACACAACACATTCACTCTTTTAAGCAGATGTGTGTTATTTCTGTTTATTCAAAAACAGAAAAAAAGTTAAAAGTTTATCTTTAGAATAAAATACTCCATTGTTCGTTGCCTCAAATTCGTCAAACTGTTTTTCTTTATATTGTTTATTTTCACTGGGTAGTGATTCATATATATTATCATAGCAATATTAGAGCAAAGATAACATATATAATTAACACTTGTAAAGGTCATAAGTTGATGTACATTTGTTGGCGTTATGACCGTTATGACCGTTATGACCGTTATGACAGTTATGACCGTTCTGACCGTTATGTATGATGACTAATCCAAAAGTTAGTAATTAGATTAAACAGTTAGTGGTTAAGAGTGTGACGTTGTAGACGATTTATTTGTTTAACTGCATGTATTTAAATCCTTTCATTGATATGATCACATTTTCCTAGTAGCTTAGTAACATATGGGCAACTTAGATCTTTGCTGTTTTCAATGGCAAATATTATATTGCTATTTACAGATCTGAGAAGTGAGCGTCTATCATAGACTAATGAGCGATTATCAGGTTTTTTTTCTTCAAAGTTTAACGACTATGTATCGACACAGGTAGTCTACAATGTGCTGAAATACCATTGATGCATTCGTTGAAAACGCGTTAGTGGCAGAACTGTGTTTGTATTCACATTTATTATATTACTCTAATTAACAAGACGGTAGAAAGTATTTCAGGTATTTAGAAGAATTTAATACATTTATCTATAGATAATGTTTCTCAATAATTCACTGAATCTAGTTGTACGACCAGAAGCTGAATGTTGTCAATAAGCTGTGGAATGTTTTTACTTCCATGAAGCAATGTATGTCGTTTGAACATTTTCGACACCGCGATGAAATACCTGTGGAATCCGGTTCTATATCTCATCCAAAGAAGGTTTCTACAACAGGATGGTCCTATCGACCTGATGCAGCAAATGCAGTCGTACGGGCAAGGATATTATCTGATCCGTGAAACACTTTTCCAAAATAGCAAGACATGAAAATGATACGGCCAAAGCACGTTCTGATGCAAATAGTTTCTATGACAGGATGTTCAAACTGGAGACTAGCATCTGTGCTCTCTTTTTGGCACGACATTCTTAATAATAATAATAATAATAATAGTAAAAAATAATAAATAAATAAAAAAATAATAAGGTATATTTAATAAAGCGCCTTTACTAGCAGGAGCCATTCAAAGGCACTGTACAAATAATATGTAATATAATAATACCCAAAATGATTAGTCTTTAAAACAAAAACTAAAAGAGATTTAAAAGGTAGTTTTGTTTTTGTGAATGCAATCTCGAACAGGGGTGATTTTAGAATAGATTACAAAATTTCAAGAGACAAAGTGGGGACTGCAACACTAAATTCATAATCACCATATGACTTGAGACGACACACTGGCACCCGCATTAGTATCTAACTTGATGACCTGATTTTTCGGGATGACTTTCTAATGGACACCAGTTAACATAAGTATGTTTACGTCATATAATTAATAGAATTATAAGTTATTAATACAATCTTGAAATGGATACGCTGACTAGCAGGTTGACAATGTGGGTTTTGAAGAATCGGGGTGATATGGTGATATTTCCGAGTATTTGTCACTATGCGAGCTGCCATATTCTGAATTCGCTGAAGACGATTCATGTTATAATCAGACATGCTGTATAAGAGGGAGTTACAATAATCTATTCGATACATAACAAAGACATGGACTAAAGTTACAAGTGCTTCTTGTGTCAAGAATGCTTTTAAAAGGTGGATGTTCTTAAGATGGGATCGAAACAGTGAAGAAATATTGGTTGATGAGTACAAGGAAGATTTAAACCAAACACTTGATGTTGAACTTGTGAAGTTTGCAGCCTTCTTCACTCGTATTACTGAAGATGTTAAGATACTGAGATAACATTTCCTTTACAAACGGTTGATGAACAAGAAAGTTACGGATACATATCCAAATGTCGAGATAATTCTACGAATGTATTTGATACTCAATGTCTCAAACTATTCTGGAGAACATTCATTCAGAAAACTGAAGTTCATTAAGAACGGACCCCTTATTCGAATGAGTGATTGTAGGCTGAGTCATAGAGTATTAATGAATATTGAATATGACATTTTTAAAGAGATTGATTTCTAGAAAATGATCGCTGACCTTGCTGGAGTCAAGTATCGTAAAGGGTATAGTTTGTAAATATTTGTATTGTAATATATTATTGTTATTATTGATCACGATTGACTTGCTTGTTTCCTGATTCAGATTCTTTCTACATGAATAAATGAACTTTATCGATGATTGTAAGTGTGTGTCTTATCACTTTTTAGTTTTTCTATTACTAGGGGAGGGTGTGCCTCTATTACTGAAATCTGCCCAGGGGCCTGCAAATGTCCAAATCCGGCCCTATTGACATGACCAGTTAGCGAGTAATTGGAATCCCAATGACACACTAAGAACTAAGTTCAACATTCACTGAATCGATACGATACTTTTGTTTAGTACGGTTGGCCGTTTCCTTAGCTTTGGTGTTATTTAACTTGTGGACATATAGTCCAGTGGTGTATCCCCAGAGGAGCATCCTCCAAACCCAGGTATGACACAGCGCGATTGTTTTACCAGTTTAATATTATATAGCAAAATGGTTAGAGCCAAATAGTAAGTGATTGATTTGGCGATAATAAACTGAGATATAAATAATACAGCAAAATGTCAATAATCCAGATAAGTGCCATATTACTAATAAATTACTTCCTAAAACTGGGAACAAGCTGACAACTGATCCATCTTGGTCGAAAAGTGAAAAATCGCGGATTCTTCTAAATAAGTTTCTAGACATTTCTTGAAATATAAAGCTGTTAGTATCAGTATCTGAGGCTCAAATAGAAATGCATATATCATGAGGCCATCCATCTATAGTATATAACGTAAAGGAATGTCCATCGCTGTTTGCCAATTTATGTGCATGAATAATACATTCACTATGGCGATGTCTTGTTTACAACTAAATCGTGAAGAATCACAGGGGAATCACAGGGGTTGATCAGTATGTTTAAATAAATGATCATGGCATAAAGATGTTGCTCAAAAGGCGTTTCTTACTTGTTACTTACTAGTTACTTACTAGTTTATCCCTGTTATTTATGGCAAGCTGTATTGTGTCTCCCCATTTGAGGACAGCGAAGATTGTACCTGAAGGATATATATATATATATATATATATATATATATATATATATATATATTGTGCCCTTTGGCAGCTTTAGACATGTTTGTTTGAAGAACAGAGACTAGCATAGTACTCATGTGAACAACCATAGCATAAAATAAGGGAATGATGATATGGTACAAAGCCATTGGCACAACCATATCTTGTTATATAAAGTAATGACAATCCTTAGAATGCTGTCACTAGCCTTCTTATTGCACATGGCCTGAATAGATTGTAGTCCATTATAGATTTGATATCAGACTATCCTGGAATTTTTTTGTATTCTGTTAGAAAACCAAAGACGAGCGACTGAAAGAGTGAAAAAGTGATAAGGGGAATGAAAAACTTGAGGTCAGGAGTGAGTGAGTGACTCAATGACTGACCCAGTGACGGAATGAGTGACTGAGTGACCTAGTGAGTCAGGAAAGTTTGGTTGTATGCTTATTCAAGCTAACTACTTGAATATTAAGATTTCCATCAAAACAAATAAAACCACAGGAAGGAATGCAAAATATTCTAATATACTGCGTTTGAGAAACATTCCGTGAATACAAAAAGGTAATAATAAAAACTGTATTTATGTTTTAATTAATTAAATGCATTTTCCATTAACTTTAACTGTTGTGTGATAATTGTATTTGTTCCGAATCTATTATTTGGTTTATATTGTTATGTTCACATATCATCAACTCAATCACACTACCCGTAAACATCCATGTAGACGATACGTTCTTATTTAAACGCCAATAATAAATTTAATATTGTCGTATCCAAAGTATCATTGCTGGCTATTCGATATATGATACATGTATCTGCCACACTGGAACATGTTTGATTAGAAGCTTCACAGTTCCATTGTTGTTGGTCTGAGGGACGTATAGGATTTGTAGATACAACATGCCTAACCACCGGATATCACCATCATCACATACTTAATACCTTTCAAGATATTTCTTAATTGATAAAGGTTTAAATATTTAGTTATTTTAAGGTATATTCACCAACCCCAATCACAGAGCGTGAGTTTGGAAAGGTGTTTACTAAGCAAGATGTTTATGGACCCAATAAGTTATCTATGCCCAGGAGGAGTTTCCTGAAAAGAGGATCAAGTCCTGTCTAGAAGTAGCAAATCCTATAATAAACGGCCCACTGTGTAATATGTATTGGCTCTCTAAATCGATTATGAAGTATAGAGAACGGTCACCGACGTATTTGTAGAAATATACTTAAGTGAAGAAATAATAAATCGATGTGAGCATATATATATATATATATATATATATATATATATATATGTGCGTGTGCGTGTGCGTGCGCATTTTCAATCCTGACTATTGACAAGTAAGAAGGAACAAGATCAGAATGATTAGCTGGACAATCATTCAATGTTGAGGTTAACCTTTAAACTCATTTGTAGCCTTCTTCTCACCAAAGTTGAGTGTACGTCATCATCCCTACGAATGTCCTCGAAATCCTAAGGTATGACGTGAATAAATTAAATATAACGAAACCAATAAGGCTGTAGTTAAACAAATAACGTACAATAACAAAAACATTTGTGTGGAAAATATGTTTTATATTTTTATCATTCCATACATTTATATCATCACAAAAGACAGTAGACTTTATTATTTTTCTTTCGCCTAGAAAGAAATTTGTTTTTAATGTTTCTTAATCCCAGCTAGAATAGTATATTAAAGCGGCAGTAATGTTGCATGTACGCTTGCACTGTATACAAATCATTGCCCAGCCAAGGTAGCAGAGTATCAGATAACTAATAGATAACTATTACATGTATGTTACTTGGGTGGGCAATGAGGCTATTTTATTACAAATGGCCGTTTTATTATCAGTAGTTACCGTAAATGTTGTATCTTTGTCTGTTTAGAATCACTAATACCGTAGTGAGTAGATCATTACGCGCCAGGTGAAGTATGGAGCTCACGATAACCTGTGTATGTTGGCCTTGCCAAGTGTAACCTGGACAGAAGCTAACTAACACATTCACCCACTAGTCTTGATGTATTGTCTATTTAACATAATCAGTAACGTGAGTCAGTCAGTGAGGCAATTTGTGAAATATTGAATGAATCTAGTTTAAAGACGCCATATCAAAGGAAGGTCATTTAAAGTCATAGCCCACTAGTCGCATTTTAAAAATGAAGGACCATTTAATCCTAACTAGCTCACAAATTATCGCTTGAACTGATTGAATTATTTTTAATTTACGTCATCGATAATACAATTAGAGTCAGCATTACGTCATTAATCTACCCAACACACAAGCTATCTGAATGCATCCAAGATAATCAAATATATTCAAGAAATTCTGGATGATTTGGGAAGAGTTCCTTTAGTAATATGTCAATCTCTTGGTGAGGCATTTAGTTTAGAAAAAAAAAAACATACATGAAAAAGAAGATATATGATTAGGTATCGTAATCATCTCGTTTAATTTATGGTCTTGTTTCTTTTTCTTCATGTTTTCCAAGTATTCATCTTCGTGTGAAGATCAAATCAAATATTAAATCACGACGTCATATAATTACATGTACAATGAAAGGTCGATTATATGAAACTGTACCAAAACAACGATTATTGAAAGCTTTCTCTGTGAATCATACGGTAGTTCTTTTATTTCCTGGCATAAAAGATGCCAAGTGTTTAACTTATTAGTCAACTCTCCCAACTAAACATATCATACTATTTGCTATTTGTAATTTAGCAGTTTGAAATGTCCTAGTTAAAGCTGAAAGCGATAATCTGGCCATATTGCTCGATGATTATGATGGTGATGGTTGGTGTTTTACGTCCACCTTTGTGCACATGCTCGGCTAATAGGACAACGGAGGCGCCCCAAGACATATTGCTCGAAAGGTGAGCATGATAAGCTGATATTCACATTTTTCTGAACTGTTCGTAAATATTCTAACAGGAAAAGGTGCACATGTTTCCTTTTCGTCTTAACTTTTACATTTTGTTTTTGGCAGCATCACATACATATAACAATACCTCTCTGCTTGATACCGTCGTGAATAATGCATTACCATTATTAGCTTACGTTTCAAGTTACAGACCGTTTTTTGCTGTTATAATTAAATTAGTCAAGTGTAACATGAGTTTATCAAGCCTAAAATCAAGTAATTTCCTTCTCAATCTCTTGTATGTACAGGCAGCTGCTCAACGTATTAAATACATGGTCTAATGATGACCTGTCATCGACTTTAGAGGTCACATGTGTCATATAAACACAACACACATATACAGACTCATACACATACACACACACACACACACATATATATATATATATATATATATATATATATATATATATATATATATATATATATATATATATATATATATATATATATATATATATATATATATATACACATATATATACACACACAAGCACATACACACATACACACAGCACAGACATACAACACCCACAGACCCACTTTACACATATACACACACAAACATTCAAACACATAAACAAAACGCAATACACACATACAGACACATACACATAAACACCCACATATACACCCACCCACACACACACACACTGGAACTATGTAATTATTTAATTATGCATATATACTATAGCTAAAGGATGTTTAGATGTAGATATTCTAAGCCAGTGACGGTATATATGTTTCCTAGAGCACACATTTCGCGTGCTAGACATCAGGCATATTTCCTTATTATGCCATTTTAAGAAAGTTATATTGTTAGTAGAACATGTTTATTATATCAGCTTAGCTATATAAAATGTAGAAACCGTATTGTTGTCCTTTTACGTGGGCTTGTAAAATGACCTTCTATTAAACCATGCAATATTATTTGGCTGATTTAAACATCTGGAGTCGTTTGTTACTCCGTTAGGCGTCTCTATGGGATATTAAGCTACGGACAGAGTTTTGTTACCCAAATTGTGAGTAATTAGGTTACAATTATATAGGAAAATTGTTGATTGTATAGCTATTGTAATTCCAACATGTCATTTGCATTATCATAGATCTACCTGAAATCCACCGTTTTCCAAAATAGGTCAAATATATCAACCGGATAGGCACTTTAATTGAGATCCCACCACACCTAACTGCATTTACAGGTGGACGTAAATTTAAGCCTGGATGAATATTCACTAAGTGATGAACGGAAACGTACGATGATTAGCGGCTACGCTTGAGCAAATCATAGTATATATTCGGCATTGAGGCGATATTTCTTCCTTGTCCACTGATAATCCACTGTACAGTACTGGTATCTTAACTGCTTCCATATGAAGTCAGTGTACATGATACAACTTTTCATGTGCTCAACTGAAAATGTTATGTTGTGTGACGCCCCGAGAGCTTCAAAAACCATAACCTTTCACCCTGATCAGACATCAGTTTTCTGGTGTATGCATACGTGTTAGTATACTATTGAACACACACACACACACACACACACACACACACACACACACACACATATATATATATATATATATATATATATATATATATATATATATATATATATATACACATACATACACACACATATACATACATACATACATACATACACATATACACACACGCACACACACTCACACACAGATGCAGATGTAGACATAAGAAACATTTTAATAAAAATACATTTCAGGGTCTTTGTGTAGATTGTATTATTCGTGATTTAGTGTAATCTACTAAATAATTAAACTTGTATAAAATTCTACCTTACATTTACATATGTATGAGGGTGTAATAACCTTGTTTGTTTATGTTATGATAATAACGCACAAAGGTACATTACTATACGACTAAAACTAGATATGACTGAAAAATGTAAAAGAAAACATTGGGAAATATTATATCCAAAGTTTGTCGCTATAACATAAAGAAATGTAAAAATATCTATTATCAGGCTGTAGTTTTTTTATAAATAATCTCTATACTGGAACAGCAGGAAATACAGCCCATTAAGGTTTTGTTTAAATACCTGTCTCGGCTACTCTCAGTGTGGCGAATAAAAGGAGGTGACATTAATTGATTTGATTTACAAATTTGATGCTAAACCCAGAAATGCAGTTGCTCACACATTCCTTTATCGAATCAATCAAGCAGAAGTTCGGGGACATTTCTCTCACCTGAATAGTTATATTGTTTGTTACGTACGGTTAGCACCTGGATTCAAATAGCTGCCTTTTTGTTCAAACAGCTCATTTGGCCTTCGTTCTGCATACCAGATTTAGCAAAACAGAAACATTGTACCTTCCATTTCTAGTAAAATACATCTACCGGTTATCATATTCTATAGACATTTTAGCTTCATTACTGTTCGCCTTATATATATATATATATATATATATATATATATATATATATATATATATATATATATATATATATATATATATATATATATATATATATATCTTACTAATCGATGGAATGAATAAGGATAATGGATATTAATCAAACAACTGACGATATGCAAAGGACAACTTCACCATTATATGACTACTTCTTCAGTGGCACTATGTATCTAGAGTCTTTGTTGATTATAATAGGTAATACCTTGACATTTGTTGCAGTTAGACAGACAAAGAAACTACGTGAAATTCCAACAAATGTCTTCATCCTGAGCCTCGCTGCCTCAGATGGCATGATTGGACTTATGACCCCTATTTTTGCCACTTTGAGGTTTCTGAAGATTGAAGACGAGTGGAGTGGAACCGTGTGTGTGCTGTATGGTCCACATTTTTCGACGTTCTGGATATCACTGGTAACATTATTAGCTATTTCAGTGGACAGATATATTGCCGTGGTTCATCCTATTTCATACAAACGGAGAATAACGACAAAACGAGCAAAGTTCATGTCTGTTGTCATCTGGATTGTGGCATTTAGTCTAATTACGACGCTAAC
Organism: Paralvinella palmiformis; assembly: GCA_025642065.1. NCBI lineage: Eukaryota > Metazoa > Annelida > Polychaeta > Terebellida > Alvinellidae > Paralvinella > Paralvinella palmiformis. The sequence continues at coordinate 1,046 of JAODUP010003086.1, read as the reverse complement.
GTGTATTTATGGTTCAATCGGGGAGGATTCAACATCTGTACGTATCGTGTTTCCTAAACAATTTTCAGTGTTTTTCTTACAGATTATTATATTTGGTCCAGTCCTTGGGAACATTGTCATATATATATCCATTTACATCAGACTAAAGAATAGACCGAGAGTGGTAATGGATGTGAATATGGCTAATTCTGAAGGTACAAACCGAATTACATCGAGAAGTACTAAAGCATATGTTAATATGATGGTTCTAGTTCTTGTGTATTTATTGATTGCCTGTGTACCAAACTATGTTTTAAAAGCAGTGTCAAAACCTATGAAAGCTTCAAAACCAGAATGGTTAGTTTATATAAGTAATTTGAGCGTCATATTATTTTATAGTAATTCGTTCATGAATCCAGTGATATACAGCTGGAAAAACAGGAACTTTCATCAAGCGTACAAAACTCTATTACTGTGTAATCGATCATCAGCCTCCAGATCTAAAGGTTCAGTAAGTGATGGAAGTAGAAGAGAAAACAGGTCAACAGTCTGAAGATTGATTAAATTGATATATGTCAGTATTGAACGATATAAGCTATATTTCTTAATCAATATATATATATATATATATATATATATATATATATGTGCGATATATATATATATGCTTTTTTCAAACAGCAATTGTAACTTCATGCTGCGTTAAAATATGTTTAATTACATATATAACTTAATTACCAGTAATTGGCAATATGCTTATGGCTACTTATAGAGTTAAAATAGCTATCCGCTTAATTTAATAATTTCATTTAATTCCAACAATTAATAGAAATCCAGCCCACATTATTAAATCTAGACGTTATTATGTATGTGTTCTAATAACTTCTAGTTGTACCATAGCTCTTATGAATAGGATATTAGATTTGGCATATTTTATATCGAATATTTGTATGTGCATGATACAATTTTGAAATACAAATTTAATGAAGATGAAGTCCAAGACTGAAAAATGTATTTATTATTGTATATTATGATTAAAAAGACTATTATAATCCCATAACATGAAT